>SZWC01014888.1:2477-64911 GCA_023375785.1 Penium margaritaceum
TCTCTCTCTCTCTCTCTCTCTCTCTATCTCTCTCTCTCCCCCCTCTATCTCTTCTCTGTCTTTCACACTCTCTCTTTCACTCCCCCCTCCCTCTTTCCCTCCCTCCCTACAATCTTCATTTACTCACTCCTCCCCTCACTCCCTCACTGGTACACATACACGCTCACTCAGTCACTCACTCAATCACTCAATCACTACCAACCCACTCACTCGCAGATTCTCTCTCTTTCTCACTTCTCAGGAAACTCCCTCTCTCTCTTTCTCTCTCTCTCTCTCTCTCTCTCTCTCTCTATCTCTTCCCCCTCACACATGCATACACTTACTCATACTCACATTCACACACAAACACTTATACTTACACTCAATCTCTCAATCTATCTCACTGTGAAAGTCACACTCACTTACTCTCTACCTTACTCTCACACTCTTCATGAACACTCATACATTCTCACTCCTTTTCAGGCACACACTGTGCAACGTGTTATGCACCAAAAGGTAAAACGTACAACGAAAATACGGAAAACGGCTCGCATGAAAATTGTGTTCAAACCATGGATCGATCCGCACTATTCTTCAGTGTACAACACCATTGATGAGGACATCTACCATAGGTATACATCCTATTGTTAGTATCTTCATACAATAGGATGTATACCTATGGTAGATGTCCTCATCAATGGTGTTGTATGGACATTTTATCACCATATGCATACTTTGCACCAACACTCACTTCTTAAAAAAACTCATGTCCATGTAAATTTGCAGTGTACTCAGTTTTCACTCTTCTGACCCTATCTTTCTTCTATGTTTCTTATAGTATCAAACACAATGGAGGGGCAAACCATCCACACAATGGAAACTCATCAAGCTCTTATTAGCATTGATCTGCTCACTATGAGACTTCATGTACATGATTGTGTTTTAGCATTTTATTTAGTAATATAATGGAAATTATTCTAGGACATTCTTGCCCAACTTCCTTAGACAAGCATATATATGCTTGTCTGTGCTACCTCCCCGCTATCTCCCTCTCTCTCTCTCTCCTCCTCTCTCTCTCTCTCTCTCTCTCTCTTCCTCTCTCTCTCTCCCTCTCTCTCTCTCTCTCTCTCTCTCCCTCTCTCTCTCTCTCCTCCTCTCTCTCTCTCTCTCTCTCTCTCTTCCTCTCTCTCTCTCCCTCTCTCTCTCTCTCTCTCTCTCTCCCGCCATTGAGATTCCACATTTATCACAAACTTGGTTTATCATCGTTGAGGCTGTTCACTCAAAAGAGTAGAGGCCACATGACGATGCAATTCAAAGTACACCTAGCTTGTGCTCTTGTAAACGTACTGACTGACAGTGGAGGAGATGACTCCTTTGTTAGCCTTGGCTTTACCCGATGGGCTGGCCTGAAGTACGAGCCATCAAATGGCTCAGTTTTCATCAGTGACAACCGTAAGGTACCAATGATTGATACCTGTAAAGCAAAAAACTGTATTCAAGGATACACATAAAGTGTCATGTTGAAGGTACTCGACCTTCTTGACCTGTTCGACATGGTGCTAGGTGATCCTTAGATCTGTGAAAATAAGGCCATGATGTGCTTTGAATCAAAGAGTGTGATCCTTCAAAAGGGACTGCATCCCTTCACGCCGATTTTGAGTACGGAACTGTCACCAACTTGACTTAAGGTTCACATTAGCTTATCCGCGATGCAGGTTTGGAGACGTATTTGACAAGGTTTTCAATACTTCTTAGCTCAGCTACTGAAAGTGGAGGACGACGTGAAGGAAGACACACTGCTTGAGATCAAATCTCTATTGGAGGAGGCCTTACATGTTTTCCAATATCCATCGGCTGGACTTCCACTAGAAAGATACATGTGCCACACGATTTGACTACGATCAGAGGCGACTCCTCCATTCAGAACCATGTACTACCTTAGTCCTTGAGAGAGGCAAGAGGCCAAACACCAAATGAAAGAGTACCTTGAAAAGGGGTGGATAGAGCCAAGTAGCTTAATGTATGGTACGTTGATCTTTCTTTTGAAATGAAAGGATGGTGGTTTATGCATGTGTGTGGAATACCGGGCGCTAAACAAGCTAATATTGAAAAATCGATTCCCCTTATGGTGGATCAAGAATTTGTTTGACCAACTCCAAGAGGAAAACATCATTTCATCCTTGGATTTATCTCAATGGTACTATTAAATTCTCATTACAGAAGATGATGTCCCCAAAACCGCGTTCTGAATGTACATAGGAAACTATGAGTTCTTAATTTTATGCTTCAAGCTAACGAACGCCCCAACAACATTCCAAGGATAAATAAACTAAACTTTCACCAAACAACTTGGCCAGTTTGTCTTTGTTCACCTTGACGGCATCCTGGTTTTCTCCAAATCAATGGAATAGTACATAAAATATCTGCGCAAAGTCCTTGCAATCCTTTAGGAATAGAAATTTTATGTGAAAGTGAGCAAGTGCAAGTTTGGATAAGATGAGCTCGAATATATTGGATACATCATCGGCAAGGACGGTATCCGTGTCGACCCACGAAAGGTCCACACGTATATTCAACCTTGGTAGCACCGTTAACTAGGCTCATGCGAAAATACGTGCGTTGGGAATGGACATCTAGTTGTGAGAACACATTTCTCAAAGCCAAAGAGCTTCTATCTATAGCGCCCTTCCTAGCTCATCCGGACCCATCACAACTGTGGGAAGTTCAATGTGATACGTTGGTAGTAGGACTTCGAGCCGTCCTCATGCAAAAACAGTGACATAACAGTGTAAAACAACCGGAAGCTCATCCTCGCAGAAGCAAGGTACATGAATGGGGATCAAGAGCTCCTTGCGATAGTACATGCTTTCAAGATTTGGTATTGCTACCTCGAGGGTGTTAAAAGGGAATCGACGGTCGTGACCAACCATAATCCATTGTTATTTTTCTAAATGCAATCAAACTCGTCGAGTCGACAGGCGTATTGGAGAGAATACGTGAGCCAATTCTTGTTCACATGGGAATATTGAGCAGGTTCCATCAATGTGGTTGATCCACTAAGCCAACAGCATGTGGAAACTAAAGTAACCACCAAGATTGGTGCGTGTTTTATGGCCATTGTGACGGCAACAGTACAAATACCAGAGCCACGTGTACCTCTGTGGCACCTCGAGAGATTATCCACTACAATGGTTTTGTCAACATAATCCTGATGGGATATTCTGTGGATTTTTGGTTCCACGAATCTTCGAATCTAGACAAGTATGGATTGGTGGAGGCTGTAGGAATATATTGGTACGGAAAACAAGTTGTTGTGCCAGACTCGGGAGACCTTCAAGCAAAGATCATCACCCAGTTCTACTACCTGATGGTCGTAGGTCATGTGGGACCTTGAAAGACCGGTCATGCGCTCTCGGACCACTATTAGTAGCTAAGATGGAGTGTCGATGTCCGTAAGTATTACATGACATGCAACTCATGTCTTCGGAATAAGGCTAGTAACAAAAAACATGCTGGAATCCTCCAACAACTTCCCATTCCTACGACTTTACATGAGTGTGTCATCATGGACTTTATTACTGGACTTCTGGACACGACCCATGGGCACGATGCAATACTATAGGTTGTGTAATCTTCTGACGAAGATGACACAATTCATTCTTAGAACCACTGATACGGACATAGTGGGGACTGCTCATTTTTTTGTTGAGGGTGTCGTAAAGTACCACAGCTTGGTGTTGTACATTATCTCCAATTCAGATAGAAAAATTGCCACTAAGACGGGTCATTGGCTTTAACCCAAGCAAGGCGTGCAAGGTTGTGCTATGAGTGTATAATTTGAGAAGTTCCGCAGAGAAGTTGAGGGGCTTTGAGAATATCTCGATGCTTATTTGTAAAAGTTGAGCATTCTCGAGAAGTCGACCAAACGATATTGAAACATCGATATGGTTTGCGACACTTCAGTTTTACCATTTGGGAAGGTGTTTGAAGTTGATAGAAGCTTAAGGGACGGACACCAGAGGTCGGGATAGTTGGCCAAAACGCCCTCGGCCGAAAGGTGGAAAACCCCTAAGGTTTCCATGTGGTATGCCATGAATGAAGGGACAAAAATACATACTTGCGAGTTTTAGGGACTTGTGTGCGTTAGGGACGTAACATGTGTTATGCTGAGCGCAACATGGGTGGTTCAAAGGAATGAGGTACAAAGCATAAGAAGATTAAAGGATCTGGAGACAAATAGATAATTTGTATGAAGCAGTAAGTGTACTTTGATGACAAGTGTCGAGTGGGTTCAGCACACATATACAATGCTGAGAAAGAGAATGAGGCACATATTGGTTCCTCGGCGCTCGAGCCGAGCGACGCGTACGAGGTCGCGCCTTGAGTGGGTGCTTTGAGAAGCTCCACCAAGAAGTCAACAGGCTTCAAGAATAACAAGGCGTTACATTAGAGAGGTCCAACGTCGTCGAGAAGTCCACCGTATAACATCGAATCATCAATATAGTCTCCGATACTTCTGTCGATTATTCTAGAAGGTGGTCAAAGTTGTCTGAACCTTCTAGAACGGAGCACCAGAGGTCGGGGCAGTTGGCCAAAATGTCCTTGGCCGAACAACGTAAAAATGCTAAGGTCAACGCGTAGTGGGCCACGAATGTAATTACAAAAATGTCCACTCGTGGAGTTAACTATTGTACGGTAGGGATGTAACACGTTCCCCCCATTAAGCCACGACGTCCCATTACGTTAGCAGATGCAGGTTAGTGAAGGGGGTTGTAGCTGTCAATCATGTAATCGATGTCTTGAAGGTTGTCGTAGGCCTCCCAGCTATTATGCGTGGCATCGTAGCCATGCATGTCCACCAGACACTCACTTATAACTGTACGGTGTCAATCTCTAGGATATCTTCAATCACGTACTCTATATCTCCGTCCATTTACACAGGAGGTGGGAGTGTGGAAAAGTTTGAGCTGGGATCTTGATAGTGTTTGAGCTTGCTGGTGTGGAAGGCATGGTGGATCACCATGATGTGAGGCAAGCGAAGTGGATTGGTGATCGGGGTTTGCATTCGCTCGACCTGAAATAGCCTTAATAAACAAGTTTTGAGGCTCGCAAATTCCTATCCTCAAAGTTGATATTTGCTGAGCTAAGGAGGACGCGATTGCTAGCAGTGAATACATCATCAATGTGACATTGGTCGGTCGCTTGCTTCCTAGCAAATTTTGCCTTTGCGAGGGTCGGTCGTGTTTCCTCCCAGACGCTTGATAAAACCGTGCAGTGGACCTTCATCACGACAATATTGCTCTGACTCTGTAGTCTTGCCAGTGTGATGTGAATTTTGCTGTACACCACCTGGAAAGGAATTTAACCCATTGCAATAGAAGTGGCGGAGTTGTATGTAAGTTTACCAGTCCGCATGTTAGCCTCCTAATTGGTGCCATGAAGCTCGCATAAAGTGCAAAGGAGTTGTTTGAGAATCTGATTGGTCTGGTCATTTTGCCCATCGATTTGAGCTAGATTCAACTTCCATAACGTGTCATCAATTTGCGCCAAAAACAGCCAGTGTAGTGGTCATTTCTGTTGCTGATGATGGAACGTGGCACGTAGTATAACTTTACGATCAGAATCAAGAACATGCATGTTGTTTCCTTTGTGGCGACGGTAGTTTTTGTTGGGATGATGTACGACATTTTAGAAAATCTATCCACCACCAAGAGGATGGCGGTATCTCCCGAGAGGGATGGGAAGTCCTGTCACGAAGTCCATATTGATATTAGCCCACGGTTACGTCGGAGTATGAAGTCACTAGAGTAGACCGAGTGGCCTCGTGTGACATGATTTGTATCTCTGACACGTGGCATGTAAGTCAGCATCTTGTCCCACAAGTAGTACTTTGCCATATTCTTGATCATCCTGTCCTCGTCGAAGTTACCACCTAGACCAGAGAGAGGAGTCTGAGGAGAGAATGTCAGAGGTGGAAGCACAGAGTCGATGTGACGAAAAGAATTGAGTAGAGGAGCAAAAGTGATGAGTGAAGATGTGCGGGTGCTAGAGCTGAGATTGTATGGTGAGGACAGAATTATTGATAAGTAAGCTGAGCAAGGACATGGCGGTGAATTCATGGGAGAAAAGGCCAACAGGATGAAAAGACTGTTCTGGGTTACCCTAGTGAACTTTGATTTTGATATAAACTATTTTTAGAGTCGTCGGAATTTGTTGAAAATGGACTTTCATCGAATTTAAAAGTACCACCAAATTAATTTCAAAACTGGTTCGTCAATTTCAAAGGACTACCACCACTTTTTTGTCACATTCTAACTGGGTTTGTTTCATCGTCTGTTTCGATTCGGATGCTACTAGTGGAAATAACTCTTGGCTTAGTGATGTTCAGGCACTTCAATGTGCCTTTCGATGGCCCTTGAGACGATCGAGTGCACCTTGCCTCACGTTTGACGTTCATTGAATGTCAAACACGAGAGCGACGAGCATTCAACCGTTCGAAACATCGAACAGTTGAATACTTGTCGCAATCGCACTTGAACAAGAAGCCAAAAACACATTTTTAGCCGACGTCCCCGTCGAAATAAAAAACTAGGCAACTCCGGTGGTTGAATTTAAAGGTCCACCCCCTCTTTTTCGTTCATTTCAAAACTAATCCCAAAATAATTACAAAGTGCTAAAAATTTAATCGAATTTATTATGGGACAGGTCAATCGTCAAAATTAAAGTTCACTGGGGTATCTCAAGGGAATGAACATCCTCAGTATATATAGACACAATGGGACAAAAGAACTGAGTAACGGACTCTTTTCGCTAGCAGGACACGGGTGACACGTCACATTATTAGGGGAGACTTTGAAACGTCGGTCTCAACGGCTAGTACGGGAGAGCCGTTTGTCAAGTTGTTTTGGTCCAGGACTTGAACTATTATTGAGAACTCGGACAGTTCCCAAGAGATGTTTTCCTTGTCAGATTCTATTTCTTGCACCCCCTATGAATCTGACAAGGTTTTGAAAGAGTAATGTTTTGTGCTAATGGTAGAAGTCGTCCTCCAATATGGGAGACTGTTCTACTTCACACTACATGAGTAAGTTGTTCCATATCTCCTCAAGGTCAGCAGGGAAGTCATGAACCAAGTGATGAACTTTGTGTCCAAGGACTCGTTTGAGCCCTGTCCTGATATCATGGTAGATTTGAGCCTTGTTCAAGTTAGGATTTCTTCAGACACTGTTAGCCCTAGATAGGTCAGATTTCGAAGGAGTGCATCGATGATGCCGTAGCCATGCAAAATTTAAGGACAGAGGGTCTTACAGAACTTGAGTGACCATTCTTCTAGAATGGAGGTCAGAGATGTGTGTCACAATACTTGTACTCTTCGAAGGAGATCTAGAAAGCTGGAGTTGTTGCGACACGTAGTTGTGATCCATTTCTTTCTCTAAAATTTTTGCAGAATTTGATGCAACAATTGAGGGATGGATTTTTTCTTGAGCTGGTGACGTACGTAAGACAATTAGAGGAATCCTTGAATCAGACTGTAGACCCTGAAGAATGTGTTGTCGTAGTCTGGAATGAGGTGATATGACAAGCGGATATGTTCATAGTATCCAGTGAGGAGATGCGCCATATTGTACTGGTTGATGGAGGTCCATTATGCCAGAGTAAGCACATGAATTTTCTAACCAGTGATATTGCTTCCATCTTCGGCTAACTCAACACATGTTTCCTAAGAGAGAGCCATGTGAAGGTATTGAGGGAGTGATAGAGGTGATGAGAGAGGAAGGAAGGCACTACCACTATGCCACTTACAGAAGAGGCTCTACCATAGCTTTTCCTCTATGATCTTGTAGAAAGGCAAAGAGAACCTCACTAGTCCAAGCTCTGCTCTGGCGGAATGACAGCTTGTTACACTTGTTAGCTTAAGGCTAAAGAGTAGGAAGATGATTGGTGTCTGATGCACCAAGGGAAGATGATTGGAATTGTGAGATTGTCTTATTGAGGAGTGGGAGAGGTTAGTGCAGGGAGGATGATGATTTTGGAGAATAATAAGGAGATAAGAAGATGAATTTGGCACAGGGACGAGCCGCGTGCGTTGTTGAGAGGATGGCGTGGACGTAGGTCACCACTAGATTGGCGGTTCGACCGAGTTGATCCCAGTACAAAGCAAACGATGACAACAGAGGAGTTGATAAAGATGATGATGATGGACATAGGGGAAAATCCTCGTACGCCGATGATGAATGCGCGTGGGCGTAGGTCACTCCAAGACTGGCAGTTTGACCGGACGGGTCCTTGTGCCGAGCTGAAGGTGATGAAAGGTAGATGGTTGCGAAAGATTGTGGATGATGGATGATTGGGTGTAGGGGCAAGCCACGTGTACTGATGAGACGTTCTCTGTGGGCACAGGTCGCCGCAAGAGTGGCCGTGCGACCAGGCGGATCCTTGTGTCGAGCGGATGATGACAATGATTGCGGAGAGTGGCGACTGGAGGAGGAATCTGGGCATAGGGCAAAACCATTTGCGCTGGGGAATGCTGATTGATGAAGGAGATGATGAAACTGATGAAGCAGATAATGATACGGAGGAAGGTGATGATGAAGTAAATGAGGTTGATGAATGTAGAGATGGCTGCGAAGAGGAAGAGGAACGACAGCCAAGAGAAGTGGATATAGTAGAGAAGGAAGAAGTGGCAGATGTTGACAAAGCAGGGGGTTTCTATGATGCCAAGAGATTGATGGCTTGTGCTCCCAGTTGGCTCAAGACCAACGAGGAGGAATAATCGTGATTTTCAAGACCCCAACAACAAGAGGATTTGTGCTACAGCAAATGGCAGTTCAAGCGAGGTTGAGAATGGATGAAGTCAGGAGAGTGACGGCCTGTTATCCAATTGGCTCAAAACTAATGAGTAGTAAGACTGGTGGTATCCGATGTCCTGACTCCAGGCAGCCATCTACTGCTGCTTTGAACGAGAAAGGACATCGTAAGAAGGCAGCTCGAGATGATAAATCAGAACGGAGGAGGAGATGCTTGAAGATGATGATGCTAATGTAGATGAAGTAGGTGGGGCCGGAAGTGATAGCTGCGACGACTTGAACCGATTACGATTGGAATGGTGCTGCAGGAGGCGGAAGCGGCAACAAAGTTATGACTGTGCCACTTGGTCAGAGGATCCATAAGGAGGAGCAGAGAAGGAAGTAGGCAGGAAGAATCTGAAAAAGAAAAAAGGTTAGTGAGGGCAATGCAGGCATGTAGAGGGGAAGAGGGGGAGTGGTAGAAAGCTTCAATGAAGGAGGTGACAGATCGCGGCTTGAGAGTTGCTTCTAGCTTGTTGGCGGTGAAGGAGCGCCAGACTTTTTCCACGGGTGTGTAATTGGATGCAAGGTATGGTCATGGTGATGCGATTCGCCAAGGCTTGAGGAGGGGACGAAGCGATGCTATTGAAATCAACTACAAATGAAGCTGAGGAGAGGTAGACGAGTGGATGCGTCAAGTTGCCACATCCAGATGAATGGGTAAAGGGAGACCCGTTGCTCCTTGATTGAAGTTGTAATGGAGGAGATGGAGTAGAATACACAAGGATGATGGGGATCTGGTAGCAGGTGGTGGCGGTGGAAGAGTTGATACAAGAGGCGATGATTGTGGTGACGAAGCAATACATTGGTTAGGAGGAACCAGACAATGTTGCCTGATGCTGTGATACCATGTCAACAGATTGGAATTAGAGGAGTGAGTGATGGTAGAAAAAAGTAAAGACAGTGCAATGAGAGGAAGCACAATTTAATGATGATGGCGGCGAGGAGCTATGAGGTGTTGCAAGGAGTTAGGCGGAAAAGACGATGAGCAAGTTGTGGGAGCTGAAGTGAAGAAATACGGTAGATAGGAGTCCAAGGAGAGAATTTCAGAGGCGGAAGCACATAATTGATGTGAATGAAGGAATTGAGAGGAGGAGCAATAATGATAGAGCGAAGAGGTGCGAGTGTGAGAGCCGAGGGTGGATGACGAGGACAACATGAGCAATAAGCTAGGAAAGTGAAGACACGGCAATGCAGACATGCACTAAAAGGCAAATAAGATGAAAAGACTGTTTTGCCTTAAGTCAAGGAAATGAACATACGCGATATATACATGCAGAACAAGATAAAAGAACTGAGCAACGGCTTCTCTCCACTAGTCAGACGTGGCTGACACGTGTCACTTTATAAGGAGAGACCTTGATATTTTGGTCTCAACAGCTAGTACCCGAGAGCCATTTGTCAAGTTGGTTCGGTCCACGACCTCAACCATTATTGAGGATTTGGATAGTTTTTGAGACTTATTTTCCTTGATAGATTATATTTTTGATATGATATCAGCCATCAAATCTGGACACCGACTTAGAGCATCAGCTCGATTAGTTTTTCCCGGTCGGTACTTGATATCGTAGTCGAAGTAGGACTCAAGGAACTCCATCCATTGAGTTTATCAACGGCTCAGATTTTGCAGAGTGTTGAGATGTTCCAAGACGTGATGGTCGGTGCGGATGATGCATCATTGACATTCCAAGTAGCATCTCCATGTCTTGTATGCGCGAATGAATAGGAGCATTTCTTTCTTATGCATCACGTAGTTGAGTTCCAGTCCATGCAGGTTTTGTGATATGTACACGACCGGTCATTCTCCAGCACCATTGTCTTAGAAAAGAACAGCTCCGATTGCTCAATCGGTCGCGTTGGTGGCCATGGTGATGTTCAATCTTGAATTCCCCAATCGTAGCATTTCTCAAAGCATTGGAAACTTTGTGTTTTCTACCACTCCAATTCCAGTCAGTGGTTTTACGAGTGAGATCGGAGAGATGCCTTGACACTCGTGCATAGTCTTCAACGAAGTGACCTTAGTAGTTGCAGAAGCCCAGAAATACTTACACATCCCAAACATTGGTAGGCATCGATCAACCAGTGACTGCTTCAACCTTTTTCATGTGTATGGTGATCTGTCCGCTGGCGGTGATGTGGTCCAGAATCTCGATTGAACGGTGACTGAAGTCGCATTTTGAGAGGATCTTGAAAAATTTCTCCACTTGTAAAATCTTGAGAACCTTTTGGAGATGTCCATTGTGCTCCTCCATGGTGCTACTAAACACCCAAAAATCATGAAGCTACACAACGACGACATCGTCAAAGTACGGACGAAAGATGTTCATTGCTGCCATGAAGGTTGTGTGAGCATTTGTGAGTCTGAACGACATGACTGTGAACTCGAAGTGCCGGTATCTGGTCAAAAATTTTATCTTATCCACGTCTATATCACATACACGGGTCTGATTATCGCAGTTACTTAGGTCAATTTTGCTGAAAAGCCGGGCTTTACAGAGTTGATAAAAACGTTTGTCTACTTGCGGAAGGGGATAAGGGTTCTTGATGGTGATGCTGTTCCATGCTTGGTAGTCCACACACATACGAGGTAACTTTTTCATAAATAGTTTAGTTGTCGTATAGGGTGAGGTGGAAGCTGTAATGAATCCCTAATCGAGGATCTTGTCCATCTAATTCTTGAGTTCTGTCAGCCCGTAATCGCTCATGAGATAGGTTCCTTTCACCATTGATCTGCTATCCGGTTTAATGTCTATTTGATGATTAATGTTCCGCTACGGGGGTAGCTCTTGGGGTTGTTGGTTAGGAAAAGCCCCTTTGAACTCCTTGAACCCTCGCAAAATCCTTTGGTATGGCTGCACACTCATCAGGTATTGAGGCCGATGTGGCCACCTTGACAGCTAAAGTTTCTTCTGCCTCTCATGTCTCCACAAGGACTGACCACGCTTGCGCTTTGCGGCGTAAATATCTCTTGGCTATGTCCAAAGATATCGGCTGGCATTTTGAGGTTGCCGCAACTTCCCTTGATTCTTCCACCTCTATCTCTTTTTGTAACCGCTGTTGCATTGTGGGTCGCTCAACCAGCTTGTGATCACTCATCAGATAGGTTCCTTTTGTTGAAATAGTATGTACCTTGTCCACTGCCTAGCTGGCTAGCTACACATACAGACAAGACATGCACTGCTATATGGAGTATGTCCCCTTGGTGTGTTCTAAGATGGGCCAGGAATGCACTGCCCATAATGGGTATGTCCCCTATGGCTCATCATAGGAACCATACCTTTTTGGCATGGTTGAATAGGCACCGGAGTCTCAAACAAGAGATCGCGGGTTCATACCCCGCGACGGCCACAATTTTCTTTGTGGCCAAAACTGGGACAGGAAGCTTCTAGGAAGCTCACTAGAGCCTGGCTTGAGGATGACACTTGGCGGTCTAAGGACGCGCCAAGTAGGACTGTAGGTTGAGGTTGGCTCCAGTGGAGCCACTACAAGCAGAAGCTTTGGCAAAGCTCTGCAAGTATAAAAGCCTGTACCTTGCATGCATCCATTTACAGTTCTTACCTTTGAGACTCCTCATAGAGTGTCCAACCAAAGGTAGACACTAAAGACCAACATGCGGACTTCGTGAGGTTGCAAACCAAACGAACCTAAAGTGTGGATCCCTCGTTCGAGGGTGATATGTTATCTTGGTTGCAATAGCAAGGGCGGTTGGCGGCCTCCCATGTCGTGACCCGTTTTCTAGACCGTTGCTATCCGGCGCATTGACAAAGGGTTATGGGCCCACACTTTTGGTTCTAAGGCACGCTTCCAAGACCGACTAGCGCGTGGTCTTGCAGGGCGCACAGGTACAACAGGGACACGACCATCGGAAAGCTCCATCTGCTCCATCGGCTCCATCGGCTTCTTCAGGTAGGGTGCGCGTACGTGGCGGACTAGGGGACGAGGATCAGCTCTGTCCATGTTGGACAAGACCCTCGAGCCCCAACGGGATTAAGCTCTACCCCTTTTTAGAAGGTGGTATGACCCCGAGTCCGTTCCCTCACGACGGCACCATCGCCTTAGGCGATCATCGGCTGGAGGGGTATGCAACAGAACCAACTGCACCTTTGACAACGGTCGCATTCAGCAGCCTCATCAGCCTCATCGGCCTCAACGAAGCAGAGTAGCAGCGAAGCAGAGACGACGCGCAACCGCCAAAAATGGCGGATCCGACTCCAGCCCGCCTTGAGGCGGGTATGTCCAAATTCACGGGGACAGGTTTTCCCTTGTGGAAATGGCAATTTGATATTGTCATGAACGTGCGTGGCTACCTCGACATCCTAAAAGGGATCGAGACATCACCCGCTGATGCGACCGTGACGACGCATGCGGCTGACCTTGCAGCATGGACGATGAAGAACAACATGGCTCTTGCCATTCTTGTGACGTCCATCAACGAGACTCAACACTCCCACATCACTGGATGCACGTTGGCTGCCGAGGCCTATGCAAAGCTCTCACGCATGCATCAATCGAACGCCCTAGCAAACCGACTCTTCATCTTCCAACGGTTGATGCCGATGAGGGTGAGCGAAGGAGAATCGATACCCGCATTTTTGCAGTCGTTCGACAACGTGCTGCAAGAGGTCCAGCAAATGGAATGGAAGCTCGACTCCAATATGCGTGCCATGATCCTTCTAATGGCGTTGCCGGAAAACTGAGGGTCCTTGATCACCGTATTTGGTGGTTGGAAGGAGGCAGATCTGGCGTACGAGGCTGTCTCCGAACACGTCCGCAACGAGTCCATGCGACGCAGTGGCAGTGAGGCAAACATCTCAGCCTATGCCTCTCGATTCGGTGGACAAAGTGCAAGCTCTCGCTGCAGTCAAGGCAACAGCGGAAGCGGTGGCGGTGGAGGGAAAGGCAACGGTGGCGGGAAGAGTTCCAAGAAGCCCGGCAACTGTCACAATTGTGGCAAGGCTGGGCACTGGGCTAGGGACTGCCGTAGTCCCAAGAAAGAAGGCGGGAACAAACGTGGAAAGGAGAAGAAGGAGCTCACCAACATGATGGCTAGGGGGCTGCCCACGAAGGGCGCATCAATCCTTAGGCCTGGGGCATTCGCCCTTGACTCGGGCACCAACCACCACTCTTCAAAAGAGAAGGGTGGATTTGTCTCCATGACCGAATCTGTCATGCGCATCAAGTGTGGAAACGGCGGCGTCGTCCAAGCCATGGGCGAAGGGGACAAGGTGATCACGTTCAACGTGAACGGTGCGGAGAAGGCGGTCAACCTTCAAAAGGTGGTGTACATGCCCTCCTTCGCAGCCAACCTGTTGTCCGTGTCACAAATCACCGGCAACAACATGACAGTGGTGTTCACCAACAAGGAAGCGGTGGCNAAAAACGAGGACATCCAGATTTTGTACACCAAAGACGACCTCATGCTTCAAGTTCCAAGAGTCGACGGCCTCTACGTGCTTCAAACCAAAGTCACCAAGGTGTTGGATGAGGGACTCGCATGTGCCACCAAGACAGTGGCACCGGAGCCAAAGGATGCACCGCCGGCGACCGCTGCGGCCGCCACATCAACCAAGGACAGTGACGCAGAGCTGTGGCACCGGCGATTTGGCCATGTGGCCAACAGCACGCTGCAGAAGATGCAGGAGCAAGAGGTAGTCCGCGGAATGGAAGGGTGCACCATGAAGCATGGCGAAGGGTGTGCATTGTGTGAACCATGCCTCCAAGCGAAGGCAAAGAAGAAGCCGTTTGGGAGAGGAGGTCAACGAGCGGAGAACGTCTTGGAACTGATACACAGTGACGTGTGTGGACCCTTCCGCACANATGCTCTTCGACGCCAAGCTCCCACCTCGCTTTTGGGCTGAAGCAGCAACAACGGCCTGCTACCTCTTGAACCTCACACCAATGACCGCCTTGCGGAAGCGTGGAAAGGAGCAGGACAAGCAGGAAGCATGGTCGGGAAAGAAACCCAACGCATCCCATCTGAAGGTGTTTGGGTCAACTGCATGGGTGAAGATTCAGTCGGGAGAAGGTGGAGGCAAGCTTGACGCACGTTCGACGAAGTGCGTCATTGTTGGGTACGACGCGTCACACAAAGCCTATCGGCTTTGGGACCAGGCAGCAGGCAAGCTCGTTAGGAGCCGCGACGTTGTGTTTGACGAACGCACCCTTAGAAGGGGAGAGCTGCTGGACCCGATCCTCGCTCCCAAAGCGGGAGAGTGGATAGTGTTGCTTGAGTCCGGAGACCAAGCGCCCGACAACTGGCTCGCTTTGCCAGCAGGTGGTAGGAATGGGAGAGATGCTGCGAAGGATGATGCATCATCTGACATGGACGCGGATTCCAAGGCGTCCAGGGCTTCCGAGTCTGACTTGGAGTCTGACGACTCTTCTGACGACGACGACGACGACAAACCACCACATGTGGAAGCACCAGCACCAAAGCAGGAAGCCGCACCACTATCCCGGTGCAGTTTGCGCCCAAAGAAAGCACCTTTGCGGTATGAGGATGATTGGACCAGCCTTAGCTGGTCATGCATGGCTCAGGGAGAGCCATCCACAGTGGCTGAGGCGATGAGTGGCCCAGATGCGGCCAAGTGGAAGGAGGCAGTGGACAGCAAGCTCGCGTCCATTGCCGAGAACGGCACGTGGGTGCTGGTGGATAGACCCGACAAGGCCCACGTGGTGAGATCCATGTGGGTCCTCCGAGTGAAGAAGAAGCAAGACGGTAGCATTGACAAGTTCAAGGCAAGGGTAGTGGCTAAGGGGTTCTCTCAACGCCCGGGCTCCGAGTACGATGAGACGTTCGCGCCCGTCGTGACTTTTTCCTCCATCCGCTCTCTGCTTGGCATTGCAGTCGCAAAGAACCTGGAGATACACCAGATGGACGTCAGGACAGCTTTTCTTTATGGGAAGCTTGACAAGGAAGTGCTGATAGAGGTGCCCGAAGGGATCGAAGCTCCTAAGGGCAAGGTGTGCAAGTTGGTGAAAGCGCTCTACGGGCTGAAACAGGCCCCAAGGATGTGGTACAAAGAGATGGACGGTTTCATGACCGGCCTCTCCTTCGCGCATTGCCAGAATGACCCGAGCATGTACGTGCGCGATGATGGGAGAGGGCTGATGCTGGTTGCGCTATACGTGGATGATCTGATCATCTGCTCGTCTTCGGTCAAGCTGCTGGATGAGCTGAAGTCTGACCTAAGAAAAAGGTTCAAGATGGACATGGGTCCTCTCGAGTACTACCTCGGGATTGCCATCCACCGTAACTGGGTAGCAGGCACCATCGAACTCAACCAAACCAAATACATCGGTGAGGTACTGAAGCGCTACCACATGGAAGACTGCAAACCTGTTAGTACCCCAATGACGACCGATACAAAGCTGAAGGCCTCCATGTCGCCAAGCAACGAAGCAGAACAAAGGGAGATGCAAGACATCCCCTACCAGTCCGCCGTGGGTAGCATCATGTACGCCATGGTAGGGACTCGTCCGGACATCTGCTATGCTGTGGGACAAGCGAACAGATTTGTGGCTAACCCTGGGCCACAACATTGGCAAGCAGTCAAGCGCATCTTGCGCTACCTACAAAAGACACGTCACATAGGCCTCATCCTTGGAGGCCAAGAAGGAACAGCCCCCCTTCGCCTGAAGTGCTACACCGACGCTGACTGGGGAGGAAATCTTGACGACAGGAAATCCACCTCTGGATACGTGTGCATCTTGAATGGCGCTGCCATCTAATGGGCCAGCAGGAAGCAGGATTGTGTTTCCGTGTCCACGGCTGAGGCAGAGTACGTTGCGCTGTCTGAGGAGTGCAGTGAGACTCAATGGCTGCGCAGCCTGCTTGGCGAAATGACAGTGCCACAGAAGGATGCCATGGTCATACACGTGGACAACATGAGCGCCATCTCGATGGTTGAAGACGAGATCATCTCCCGACGAACGAAGCACATCAACATACGTTACCACTACTCACGTGACCTGGTCATGAAGAACGTGGTGGACTTGCAGCACTGCAGAACGAAGAGCATGCTTGCTGACTGCATGACCAAGCCGCTAGAGAGCGACTTGCACTATGCAGGCATTCGTGGATTCGGCATGAGGAGTGCAACAGAGGAAGGGTGAGCCACAAGGCATTGATGGAGCCCAGTAAGCGACAGATGGACAGAGGTGCAAGGGAGAGATTTGTTGAAATAGTATGCACCTTGTCCACTGCCTAGCTGGCTAGCTACACATATAGACAAGGCATGCACTGCTCTATGGAGTATGTCCTCTTGGTGTGTTCTAAGATGGGCCAGGAATGCACTGCCCATAATGGGTATGTCCCCTGTGGCTCATCATAGGAACCATACCTTTTTGGCATGGTTGAATAGGCACCGGAGTCTCAAACAAGAGATCGCGGGTTCATACCCCGCGACGGCCACAATTTTCTTTGTGGCCAAAACTGGGACAGGAAGCTTCTATGAAGCTTACTAGAGCCTGGCTTGAGGATGACACTTGGCGGTCTAAGGACGCGCCAAGTAGGACTGTAGGTTGAGGTTGGCTCCAGTGGAGCCACTACAAGCAGAAGCTTTAGCAAAGCTCTGCAAGTATAAAAGCCTGTACCTTGCATGCATCCATTTACAGTTCTTACCTTTGAGACTCCTCACAGAGTGTCCAACCAAAGGTAGACACTAAAGACCAACATGCGGACTTCGTGAGGTTGCAAACCAAACGAACCTAAAGCGTGGATCCCTCGTTCGAGGGTGATATGTTATCTTGGTTGCAATACCAAGAGCGGTTGGCGGCCTCCCATGTCGGGACCCGTTTTCTAGACCGTTGCTATCCGGCGCATTGACACCTTTCACCATTGGTTTACTGTCCGGTTTAAGGTCTATATGATGATTAATGTTGTGCTACGGAGATAGCTCTTAGATTAGTTCATCTTGAAAATCCCCTTAGAACTCCTTGATGAGTGTTGTGCCAGAAGAATGGAGTGAGCGATAGAAGTAGTTCATCATGCATGGATATACCGATGGAAGCAAAGAGCAATACAAGGAGTTAGTTGTAAAATGAGCTTGGAGGAGTTTTAGATAGAGGTAGAGTGATGAGGTAGATAGACGGTTGGTGAGAGAAAGTTGGAGCAAAGTTTGTAGGTTGAGGGACACGAGTGAGCTGAGTGAGAGCTGAGCAAAGAAACGTGAGTGAAGGATAAAAGAGGCACAGAGCTGAGAGTGGATGGGAATGGAAGATTGAGCAGTGTGTGAGCAGAGAAAAGCCATGGCTACAAAGCGGTGGAACCAGAGACAACAGGATGAAAGGAACATTTTGGGGTACATCTCGAGGGAATGAACTTCTCATTGTGTACGGGCAGAACAAGAGAAATAGCATAGCAACGGCTTCTCTCTGCTAGTCAGACGCGGGTGACACATGTCACATCATTAGGAGATGACTTGATGAGCGGAACTCAACGGTCGTTCTGACCAAAGAGCCGTTAAATCAAGATGGTTCAGTCTTGGGACCTGAAACATTGTGGAGAATGGGAATAATTCTTGTTGGAGTTCTATTTTTCTAACAGGCCCACTGAGGCCGACAAGAGTTAATACCAATACTTCTCCTTGTTATAAGGAAGTTGACCATTGCAATGTTCAAGGAGATCTTACCACATGGCTCCGAGATCATTCGGATGAGTCATGAGGAAAGGGTGTAAGTTTTGATTCATGAAGAAGTGCAGCCAGGACCTCATCTCTTGATTGAGCTTTTCCTTTTTCCTAGCCATCTCTGTAGGGGAGCATTGCTTGCCGGGATACTTGGGTTTACCAAAGAGGGTAGTTGTGATTGCAAATCCACGAATGAGCTCTAGATAAAGATAGGTGTAGATCAGTATTCCCTACCTCATGATGTTACTTTCTTGTCTGTAGTGAATCTTGGCAGTATGTTTGGAGAGTGTACTACAGAAGTAGGTGGGGGAGGTGCACAATCCTCCATAACTTGCTCTTCCTCTTCTTTGTCTTTTGCATCTAGGTCCATAAGATCAACCTTGAGGAACTGACTGTGTTCTTAGGCCCTACAGGAAAGGAAGGAAGGTGAGGGTTGTCTCGGAATGCAAGGGTGATCCATCGTTGTTTCTGTGCCTGTTGTCGCAAGCTAAACCAAAGGTCTTGTCTACTCCTTGCGTCCTCTCTTAGATGGTGAGACATGTCAACAAGGTTGAAGAGGTGTCTCCAGATCAGTAGAAATGTTGCATGGTAGAGGTGAGGAGGTTGGCGTGGGATGTGTTGATATTCATATGGGCCGAGGAAGAATTCTGAAACTTGATATTCAGTATTGTGCGAGACCAACTGCAGATGTTGCAGCCATATTCATTGGGAGTTGGATAGGTTCTCTAGAGGTTGGCCATTGTTGTGACTAGGTGGCTGAAGGGCGATGAACTGAGTACAGGGATGAAAACCAGATGCGCTTGCTGGGCTGTAAAGGGATGCAGTACGACAAGGGTTGGGCTGAAGCCAACGTGCCATGAGAAATCTGCTGCCGACGTGGGTGCAAGCTACTACGAAGAAAGAAGCTAGCTTGTGTAGGTCTTTGTGCTGGACGCAGGTACCAACGGTTGTTGATGAGAAAGCTTGCTCATGAGTGCTAAGATTGGTGATGAGAAATGGAGGCGGAAAATTGATAATGGTTGGCGAGCCTTGTGTGCTGCAAAAGTGGAAAAATAAAGACGTGGCTATTAATCCTCTGTGTATATATTTTTCTTCTCCCATGTGGACATGAGTGCGCATGGCATGCTGATCCAGAGAGTGGAGGCAGCACACACTGAGTCTGCACGCCGAACCCTTCCTCGGCTACCTCTGGGGTCGGCAGTGCGCTTGCCTCCCTCTCGCGGCATTGCCTCTGCTTTACTCTACGTGCCAGCTGTGGCAACAATGTTGCATCCTAGTGAAACCTATATTTGTCCTCACCTGGATGAACCTTGGAAACCTAGATTAGGTCTAGAATAGTTAGGGGCATACTGTGTGTTTCGCTGTGTTTCGTGGATTGGGGCAGTCAGCCCCTTTTTGCATGTCACGCGAGGGCTTTGCCCTCGCTCGAGCAGGTTGCGCCGGCGAGCTTNGCGACTGACGTATAGAGGCGGCGCAGAGCAGAAAGGGTGGCGGCCGAGCCACGCGCGGATCTAGATCCGCGCGTCCGCCACCAAAACAGACCGCGTACGCCACCAAGGGCCGTCGAAGGCCCTCCCCTAGGCCGCGGGTGGATAGGAGACGCGGCAGACGTGAGGGGAAGACTTGCAAGGGCGAGCAAGAGGTGGAGGGGTGAGCCCAAGCGCCGATCCGCCCCTAGGAGGGGGAGGCGGGGTCCCTCAGTCCACAGAGTGACTCTTGAAGGTCACACAGGTCCTAAGGGTGCCTCCTAGACCAAGACAAGGCGGTTTCCACGAGCTACGGGCTCGCATCCGAAAACTGGGCCCAAAGTGGGCCCGGCGAATTGCTGCCGAAATTTTCTTCGGCCGTCTTAGAACCCGTTAGAACCCGCTAGAACCCCAGGAACTATGAGTCAAGCAGGGTCAGCGTCTGGAGGGCAAGATGGAGGAGCAGGGAGCGGAGGTGCATCTGCTTGAGCTGGAGGTGGTGGTGCCGGCACAGTTACAATGACATGGGATGAACTAAGCAGGGCCATATCTCACAAGGACCTGACGCCGCCCGCCCTAGGCACACGAGACTTCCTTGCATGGAAGGATGTCTTCCTTGCATGGGCGGCGGAGCACGGACTAGAGGAGCTGTACCTCCTTCCCTCGACTGACGCCACTGAGGATCGTGTTTTACTACGGGCTTTCAATGCCTTAGTCCGAGCCTTAACCGACGACCAGTCATACGCCATCCGCCACTTCCGTTTTGGCGGCAGAGGAGAGGATCCAGCACACCCTCGCAGTGGGGCTCCGCGTCCTCATGAAGCATGGCAGCACCTAGCCACTTGTCACGAGGAACGGGGCATGGCGCTGGTGATCACCTTGCGCGATCGCCTTTGGAACCTCTATCCCAAGGCGGGAGCACCGATAGCCGACTACTGGGATGCGGCAATGGACCTTCGCCGCCGCATCCTTGGGCTCGGAGCATCCTGCTCCGTGCTTGAATGGCTGGACCCTGTCCTGCTACATCTCGGAGAGCCCTACAGAGAGTTCCGGCGAGGGCTTCTGAGGCGACTTCGGGTGACTGACATTGAGAACACAGATCTGGCGGAGGTGTTCGAAGAGCTGCGCCACTATGAAGATATTCTTCGGGGTGAGGCGCGCGAGGCCAACAACCCGACACCTAGCGCCTTTGTCCATCAGTCCGCACCGGGTGCTTCCACCAACTTTACGCAGGGAGGAGGCAGAGGTGGGGGAGGCTGGGGATCTGGAGGAACAGGCGCTCAGACAGGCGGAGGACGAGGTCGTGGCCGTGGTGGTGGTGGCGGTGGGGGACAGCGCACCTGCAACTACTGCGACAAGCACGGTCACTTCTGGCGTGCCTGCCCAGATCTCCAGCGCATCATGACCCCACCCCAGCAGCGACAGCAGCAGCAGCAGCAGAGGTTCGCTGCACTGACGCCTCGTCCCCTTGGGCAGCAGCTGCATCCCCCAGCTTGGTCCACGTCCATGATGACAGGACCTCGAGCTCCTGTGCCCTTTGGCGGTGTCACGTATGCGTCACCACCGATGGCGCAGCCGCCGGCGGGCCAGCCGATCTATCCGGGGCTCCCTCCTTTCTACCAGGGTCCCTACTTTGTCCCACCGAACTCGGCCATTCCCGTCCCCGCACCCGCGTGGGCGCAGCGCATCTACACAGACATGGCCGAGTCCCAGCAGCCCACAGCCGGAGACCTTGCAGCCGGGTGGACAGCGCCCATGGAGCTGCAGCCTCCGGAACCAACGGCCATGCCACAGTCACCAGGTCAGCGACTAGCGCACACACATGTCACCACTTCACACGCACTTCCAATGCATGAGTGGCTGTTTGACACTGCTGCATCACATCACATGTCTCCGCATCGCCAGTTGTTTGTATCGCTGTACGCTGCGCAGGATGTGGAGGGTGTGAAAACAGGGTCTGGGGAGGTGTTGGACGTGGAGGGTGTGGGCACAGTGGCATTGCAAGCACCTGGGGGCGTCCTGTATTTGACGGGTGTGTTGTACGTTCCCAAGTTGAAAGTGAACCTTTTGTCTGGGGGTCAGCTAGACCGCCAAGCCAACATGTCCACTCTCACGCAGAAACAACGCTGCATGCTTTTTGACGCTGCTGGGGCACTGTTGGCTGATGGACCTTTGCATGATGACATGCTCTACCGCCTCACCCTCTTTCCACTGATACAGACGCACTCACACAGACCACAGACTCACGTCATCACAGCCACGGACGCAACGCACAAGGACCTACTGCACCGNCGCACTTCCAATGCATGAGTGGCTGTTTGACACTGCTGCATCACATCACATGTCTCCGCATCGCCAGTTGTTTGTATCGCTGTACGCTGCGCAGGATGTGGAGGGTGTGAAAACAGGGTCTGGGGAGGTGTTGGACGTGGAGGGTGTGGGCACAGTGGCATTGCAAGCACCTGGGGGCGTCCTGTATTTGACGGGTGTGTTGTACGTTCCCAAGTTGAAAGTGAACCTTTTGTCTGGGGGTCAGCTAGACCGCCAAGCCAACATGTCCACTCTTACGCAGAAACAACGCTGCATGCTTTTTGACGCTGCTGGGGCACTGTTGGCTGATGGACCTTTGCATGATGACATGCTCTACCGCCTCACCCTCTTTCCACTGATACAGACGCACTCACACAGACCACAGACTCACGTCATCACAGCCACGGACGCAACGCACAAGGACCTACTGCACTGTCGACTTGCACACATCAACACAGACCTGGTCACAGACATGATCAAACACACGACAGCACACGGTCTCCTACCTACGGACTGCCCGCATGGTCTCCGCCCAGATGCCTGTCTAGACTGTCAGGAAGGCAAGGCTCACAGACAAACCTTTCCTAGGTCAGATAAGGCCTGCAAGGCCCCTCTAGAACTTGTCCATGCAGACTTGACGGGCCCCATGCCAGTACCTTCTGTGCAGTATCGGTCACAGTACATTCTCACACTGACAGACGACTACAGTCGTTTTCGGTGGGCATTCCTGTTGAAGTCAAAGTCAGATGCCCAACGTGCTATTTCAGAATGGATTCCCCTTGCTGAGCGACAGACTGGCTGCAAGCTGCTGAAACTGCGCACAGATAGAGGAGGAGAGTTCATGGGTGTCCTGACTGCATAATTGAAGTCCAAAGGTATAGAGCATCAAACCACCGCACCATACACACCCCAACAAAATGGGGTGGCTGAAAGGTGGCATAGAACCCTTGGTGATGCACTACGCACTCTACTGAGCGAGTCTGGTTTGTCCTTCGGCTTCTGGGAGGAAGCCGTCAAGTATGTGACATGGGTGTGGAACAGGGTGCCACAAGGGCCCCTGCCCAAGTCAGTCACGCCATGGGAGCGGTGGTTTAATGAGAAGGCTGATTTAAGGCCAGCGAGGGTCTGGGGCACCATGGCGTGCGTGTGGTTTGCACAGCCTCAAAGAGACCATAAACTCAGTCCACGAGGTCGATGGTGTGTCTTTGTAGGCGTCTCTCATGCCTCCAAAGCTTGGCGATTTTGGGACCCCATGCACCACCACTTCCTAGAGAGCAGAGATGCCTCCTTCTTGGAGCACCTGCCCTACAAACAGTTCCGCACTCTACGGAATGCCCCACACATCAACATTCATGAGCAATACCCTGACTATGTGAGTGTGCCTGTGTTCGTGCCGCACACACCCACTGCACCACCACAGTCGCCGCAGCACGAAAAGCGCATTGAAGAAACTTCGTCAGTCCCCACAGGCCTTTTGACACCTACAGACTTGCGCAGCACAGACTCCAGTGCTCCGCACACACCACCAGGGCTGCAAACCCAAACGCCCCAGCACAGCACAGAGGATTCCAGAACACCACCCCCACCGCCGGTACGACGCTCGTCACGCAATGTGGAGCGTGTGAACTACAGACAATTTTACCACACCGCTGGGCCGGTGAATGTGGACCATAACATCGTGGAACCCCATACACTTGCTGAAGCCAGGGGGCGTGCTGATGCGAGTGAGTGGGACAAGGCCATGGTGGCTGAACTAAATGCCCTTCTGGAGCATGGTGTGTACGAACTGGTCCCACTGCCACCAGGGCGAAAGGCCATTGATGTCAAATGGGTCTACAAGCTCAAAAGGAACCTGGCAGGACTCATTGAAAAGTACAAAGCCAGGCTAGTGGCCAAGGGTTTTCATCAGATCCCAGGTCAGGACTTTACAGATACTTATGCTCCTGTGGGCAAGTACGGGACCAGCCGGGCACTGTTGGGTGTAGCAGCACATGAGGACTGGGAAATACATCAAATGGATGTTAAGAATGCCTTCCTCAATGGTCCACTTGAGGAGGAACTTTACGTGAAACAACCAGAAGGGTTTGACGATGGCACAGACCGTGTGTGGCTGCTCCTCAAGGCTCTTCATGGGCTCAAGCAAGCCCCGCGCTGTTGGAATAAAGAGATCCGACGCACCCTTGCATCAGGGGGGTTCATTCAAAGTCTAAGTGACCCGTCCCTTTTTCTGCATTGGGATCGTGGTCTCCCTGTTGCCTTGCTTGTCTACGTGGATGATCTCCTTATCTTGTCACCCTCTCTTTCCCTCATCACAGAAACTAAGAAGCTGCTCACCACACACTACAGCATGACAGACCTGGGTGAAGCAACAAATTTCTTGGGCATGACTATCACCAGGGACAGAACTGCTCGCACAATCAGTCTGCACCAAGGACGGTTCATAACACACCTGACTGCACGCTTTCATCATCTGGTACAACATCTGCCACGACAGCATTCACCAATGAGCCCTGATGTGTATGCACATCTCTTGGATGCCAACACCACTGACTATGGACCGGACTGTGATCCCACTCTGTACCGTCAAATCACTGGCAGCCTGTCATATCTTGCTTCCACCACACGACCCGACATCTCATGTGCAGTGAACGTGCTGGCACAGTTCAGCCAACAGCCGCGAAGCACACACCTCAAAGCACTGCTGAAGTTGCTTCGCTATGTGATGGACACAGCTGCGCTTGGTTTGGTCTTTGCACCCTCATCGTGTCCGTTGTTGGATGGGTACTGTGACAGTGATTATGCACGTGATCGTGTGGCCCGCAGTCGTGGTGGTTATGTGTTCCGTGTGTGGGGCACAGCAGTCTCGTGGCGAAGTGCCAAACAGTCGTGTGTGGCTCGAAGTGTGGCTGAAGCAGAATACATGGCATTGGGTGAGGCAGCTTGTGAATGCATCTGGCTGGCACGACTGCTTGAGGAATTGGGGTTGCCCACTCATGCCGTTGCACTTCATAGCGACAGCTCTGCCGCACGCCGCATCGCTGAGAATGATGGTGTGCTGCATCCTTGCACAAAGCATATCAATGTAGAGCATCACTTCGTCCGCGAAGCAGTCGAGGCAGGTGCTGTGCAAGTGTGCCCAATCAGAGGTGATGCCCCGTTGGCCGACATCCTCACCAAGGCACTCCCATCTCCTGCACTTCATCAACAACTTGAGCACCTTGGCTGCATCCCCACCGCACTCATGTCCAAGGGGGCGTGTTAATCCTCTGTGTATATATTTTTCTTCTCCCATGTGGACATGAGTGCGCAGGGCATGCTGATCCAGAGAGTGGAGGCAGCACACACTGAGTCTGCACGCCGAACCCTTCCTCGGCTACCTCTGGGGTCGGCAGTGCGCTNTCGCTGTGTTTCGTGGATTGGGGCAGTCAGCCCCTTTTTGCATGTCACGCGAGGGCTTTGCCCTCGCTCGAGCAGGTTGCGCCGGCGAGCTTCGCTCGCCGGCCAACGGGTGAGTCTCGCTTCACGAGACTCACCCGCTCGAGCTCTTGCTTGTGCGAGCTCAACACGTAGGTTCTAGCGGAAACCATGGCTGTGAAGAAAAACCGACTTTAGCATACTCGTTTCTCCATGGATTTGAGCAAGACAAGTTGCGTTTGGATCGTGAGACTATTCTCAGTGGCAAAGGAAAGGCGAGAGCCGATACGTCACAAGAAATCTGCCACCGGCATGGGTGTAAGCTGCTACAAAGGAGACACCTAGCTTGTGTAGATCATTGTACTGGTGGCATATGCGGATGAATCCCATGAGGAAAGCGGATGGCTCATGAGTTCTCGGCGTAGGAACGAGCCGTGTGTGTTGTGAAGAAATCGGTGTGTGTGTAGGTCACGATGAGATTGGCGGCTCGACCGGGCGGATCCTTGTGCCGAGTGGATGAAGGAAGCTGATGATGGCAAGTGGCGGTTTGATGTTGATGGAATGGGCACAGGGGCAGAAGCGCGTACACTGCAAAAAGAAATAAGGGAGAAAAACACGGTAAGGGGAGGGCGAGAGCCAATGTGCCATGAGAAATCCGTTGCTGGCGTGGGTACACGCTGCTACAAAGTGGGCAGCTAGCTTGTGTAGATCATTGTGCTGGCTGCAGATGCTGAATGATTGCTCATGAGGAGGAAGATGACTGATGAGTTTGTGGACGCAGGGGCGAGCCACGTGCTCCATGGAAAGGAATTAGCATGGGTGTAGGTCGTCGCGAGATTGGCGGTTCGACCGGGCGAATCCTCATGCCTAGCGGATGACAATGATGGAGGAGGCTGGTTTACTGATAAACTGGGTGTAGGGGCAAACCCACGTGCGTTGATAGAGGATGCTTGATAATGCTATGGAGGATGATGAAGAGGATGCCGATGGCTGTGATGATGAAAATTGAAGAGGATTGTGAGGAGGTAGATGAGGCTGATGGAAGCAGAGGTGAAGATGAAGAAGGGGACAATGCGGTAGAGATGAAGATGCTGTGGAGAAGGAAGGCGACAGATTGATGCCGTAGAGAGAACCTTTGATGTAAGGAGAGTGACGACTTGTGCCCCTAGTTGGCTCAAGACCGGCGGGTAGGAATACTAGTGGTGTCTGATATCCTGATGCTAAGAAAAGGTCTGCTGTAGGGAGTTTAGTCCCACATAAGCAGAGATGTCCATGTTTCATGAGGAGAATGACGGCTTCTTCCCTAGCTGGCCCAAGACTGTCGTGTAGGATGATTGGTGGTGTTAGATATCACGAGAATGAATGTCCTTCTATTGCTGCTGAGGACAAGAAGAGATAGAGAAGGCAGCATGGGAAGATAAAGGAGGATAAAAAAGAAGAAGATAGCGGATGATGAGGGGGATGCTCATAATGCTGATGAAGTAGGTTGCAACGAGAGTGGGTGACGCCAAAGGAATGCAGGCAAAGAGTCAAAGATGGCAGGGCGGTAGGATTCTTCAAGGTAGTTGGATGTAGAGGGGACTTGAGAGCTTCTTGCGGCTGTTGGTGGTGGAGTCGGTGGACGTTAGTATGGGCGTAAAATTGGACGTATGGCTTGGTCGCAATAGTGGAGAGGCCACCTCTGCGTGAGAGGCAGTTGAGTTGAAAATGGTAATGTTAACTGCTAGTAAAGGAGGAAGGTGGGGGGCGGCAGTGGCTCAAGAGGAGACGTGATGATGTGGTCAAAAAGAGCCAGGAAATGTCACCTGATGCTCTGGTACCATGTAAGAAGAATGGAGTGAGCGACGGAAGCGATGGCAAAATCAAAAAGATGCAAAGCAATTTTTCGTGCATGGAGATGCTGATGAAAACAAAAAGCAATGCAAGGAGGAAGTTGCACAATGAGCTTTGAGGATTTTCGGGCAGAGGTAGAGTGATGAGGTGGACAAACGGTTGGTGAGAGAGTGTTGGAGTAAGGTTTACAGGTTAAGGGACATGAGTGAAGGATCGTGATTGAAGGAGCAAAGAGGTAGCGAGCTAAGAGTGGATGGGAATTGAAATTTGAGCAGTGATCAAGGAGAGCAAAGACACGGGTGTGAAGCCACACAACCAAAGGCGAACAAGATGAAAGGACTGTTTTGGGTTAAAACTCGAGGGAATGAACATCCTTAGTATATACGGGTAGAATAGGATAAAATGGTAGAGCAACCACTTCTTTCCGTAGCCAGACGCGGGTGACATATGCCACACTATTAGGAGATGATTTGACGAGCGGAGGTCAACGGTGTTTTTGACCAAAGAGCCGTTAAGTCAAGTTGGTTTGGTCTTTGGAGCTGAATCATTATTGAGAATGGGAACAACTCTTGCCAGAATCCTATATTTCCAAAATGTTGCAAAATCATTTGGTACGCTCACAAACGTATGAGGTATTGAGACCAATGTGGTAACTTCAATAGCTAAAGGGCTTCTGCCTCTTTTGTCTCCACGAGGGTTAACCACGCTTGAGCTTCACGGCGTGCATATCTCTTGGCCACGTCCAAAGATATGGGCTGGCGGCTTAAGGCTGCGGTAACTTCCTCTGCTGCTTCAATTAGAATGATATAGGGAGCGGAGATAGCAATGGTAGAAGTAGGCATAAGCCAATGAGGACAACAGAAGTGTTTTCGACTGATGAAGAGAGCAAAGGGACGCTATACAACACAAGGAGTTATTTAAAGAAGCGTGGATAAAAGTGTTGTGCCGTAGAGTAGGATTGTGAGGTAGACATGTGACTGGTGAGAGAAGATCGGAGTGGAACGAATGTGATGGGTTGATGGGAAGTGAGCGAAGGAACAGGTATGATGGAGCAAGTACTCATAGGAGGAGGCTGGATGGCAAGAGCAGAGTGAGTGAAGATCGAGCAAAGGGAAGGCACGGAACCAAAGGCAAACATGATGAAGAGAACTGTTCAGGATTAATTGTGAGAGGATGAACATCCTTCACATATGTAACATAGCAGGACAAAGCGATAAATATAATAGCTTCTTTTCACAAGCGGTACGCGAGTGACACTTGTCACATTATTAGGGCATGACTTGAATGTTGGTTAAATGGTTGGGTGACCGAAGAGCCATTTGGTCAAGTTGGTTCCTGTGAGACTTGAACCCTTATTTTGAGACTCGGATTTTCTGAGTGGTGAGGGCATTGAGACAGGTTCTCGCTTATATCTAACACTCTTCTTGAACCAGACTCAAGAAGCTTTTTCAATCACTTGGAGCCTCATCATCCGAGGAGATGACTAGAGGAACTTCTGGTCTTCATCTCAGAGGAGGAGGCCTTGAAAGTCAACGACGACTGGGAGCACAAGCTAGGATTTTGGAGGAGATCAACCTTATTGGCCAAGTAACACGAGCCACTGGATCATTGAGTGGTGTGGACCTCCCTCTTACACATTGTAGTCAAATGTTGTAGACGATTCTCCGAAGGGAATATCCGTGCAATTGGATGATGCAATGGAATACCTTGTCAGTCATTACGTAGGGGAGGGCTATGACCTGGTGCGTTACACAGAAGTAATCATTATTGTAAGTTTGATCAAGGCAATGAACGGAGGGAGAATCAGATCATGGATATTCTTGTCCATCGCTTGTGAGGGCATAATAGGAGAAACCACGTAAAGATATGTTGATAGTAGTTGAGTCCAGAGCTTGATTCTAGACGCCAAAGTTGGAGCTGTCATCATCGTCAATGTAGATGAGTGGAAGTCGTTGTGCAAGGACGATCGTAGGCCACCAGACAGCATAATTTGGGCGCTCTGTTGATACCAACACTTTTTTATTTGCTCAGAAGTGTGCTCAGATTGTGTGAGTGATGTGGAGAGCGCTGCCATGACGCTTTGCAAAGAGGTCATTCTACCAGAACTGGTCCTCTATTGTGAGAACAATGTAGTGAGGGCAGATAGCAAGGGCAGAAGCAAGGCGAAGCAGTGATGTTGGCAGTTTTAGGGAGTGAGCTGTCGGAAGATGCAGGTTAGTCAAAGTGCAAGACTTAGCAGGTTGTAGTGAAGGCAGGGCACAGTATTAAGGTAGACTGGAGGCGGAAGTGAAAAATTGATGGACGAGGGTAGATGAGCAGAGGAGCAAGAATGTTGGAGTAAAAATATGTGTGGAATGAGATTGGTTGGCGAAGAAACAAATAAGCGAGCAGAACTGAGATACGGCGGCAAAAGCGCAGAACCAAAGGCGAACATGAAAAGAATATATATTCTTGGTTAGTCTTGGAGGGAATGAACTTTCTCTATGTATACATCAGAACAGGACAAAACCTATGTCAACGGCTTCTTCGCTATTTGGACGCGAGTGACTCATTCACTTAGGTGGTCATTTAGGTTTGTAGAGGATCGTTCAAATATGTATTTACTCACTCTTGCGGGAGATGATCTGCACCTACTCTTTGTTTTTTCTGAGGGCCTTCTGGGACAAGAAAGTAGGTCAGAGTTCTAATATTTGACTCGATTCTTGTAAGGTTGGATTCCTCTTAGGGCTTGCCAAGGTATTTGATGTTTGTGAGGGTGATCTCTGGGAGGTGTCCCTGTAACAGTCACGAACCAACCGAATCCAAGATGATGTCACAACTTTGCAATGTAGCAGTCTTGGTGGTTCGTGAGCTGGTGGAGGAATGGGGCAACAGCATGCATGGAGCAGGCCTTTCCACATTTTGCTGAGAGTACATTTGTGTTTTTGGATAAGGGGATGAAAGATGGGATCAGCAATGTTGAGTAGTACACCCTCGACTTCTTTCTCCACAAAGGCACTAGTGTGGAGTGGAAGTTTGCCAAGAAGCGTCCTCCTCCTTTATAGAGAGGATTGTGTTGGAGGGTGTACGAGATAGAAACGCCTTTGATGTAGCAAAGGTGGAAGAGGTTACAAAAAAATTGTGACCACTGCACAATGTTAGTTACTCCATCTACCGTGAGTGACAGTTCTTCACATTACATGATGAAGTGCCGAGGGAAGGAGGAGAAGTTGATCGGCCCATAGAGGCAGGTAGTGGCGTTGATAATGGATAAATTCACTGGGAGAGATCTTCTTGCAATGAGAGTCGTTCTATTCAAAGGTGGATGCAGTGTCTTCCTCAACCAAGACGGGTGTGATAGCTTTGCCTCTTTCAAGGAGGCGGAGAATTGTGCATGCAAGAGTGAGATGATGACGAGGGCTAATGATCAAGGAAGGAAAATACTTGGCAAAGGGGTGAGACCACGTGCGTTGCTAATGGCAGAGAGGTAGAGTGCGGCAAGGGGAAGGCAAAGCCAACACAGTGAGAAATCCTGCTGTAGGGGTGCAGGCAGCTAAGAGATAGGTAGCTAGCTTGTGTTGATCCAAGTGCTAGCCAGAAGTGCTGATGATAACTGATGATTGTAGATGTAGAGGTAAGGAAGGATGATGGCTGGTTGGGAGCAAGGACGAGCAACTTATGCTGCGGAAGTTTTGGCACGGGCGAAGGTTGTCGCAATATAGGCTAACAGGTAGGTCCGTGTGCCGAGCGGATGATCGGAGCAGATGTAAGGTGGATGGAATATGTTGCTAGAGTTGACGCAGGGGTGAAACCACTTCATTCGATGGAAGTTTCAGCACAGGTGCAGGTCGTCATGAAAATGACGATTCGACCGGGTAGGTCCTTGTGTCGAGTGGAGATCGAAGCTTGATGGTAGGCGGCAGAACGATGTTGATATATAGTGGGTGCTAGGGTGAAACCACATGTGCTGCTAGGTGGAGGAGTAGAATATGGCAAGGGGATGGCAAGAGCCCATGCGCCGCATGAAATCTGCTGCCGGCATGGATATAGGCTGTTGCGAAGCAGGCGGCTAGCTCGTGTAGGTCCTTGTGCTGGTCGCAGATAATGATGACTACTGATGAGGGGGTGGATGCATATGATGGCAGCTTTTGGGCGTAGGGATGAGCCATGTGTGCTGTGGACATTTTTGGCGTGGGCGCGGGTCGTAGCATCAAAGACAATGCGACCAGGCGGGTCCTTGTGTCGAGCAAATGATGAAAAGCGAATGATGGCAGGATTTGGTATGATGATGGAGGAGTCAATTTAGACGTTGAGAACGATGATGATGTAGCGGATGAAGTCGAGGAGGAAAGAGTGAGGAAGATGCAGAGACAGATGCAGAAGATGCTATGGTAAATGCACGGTGGAGGAAGGGGGGGTATGCTGGAGCTGAGGTTGATGCGATAGAAATGGTCGTTTGATGTCAGGAGAGTGACGCCTTGTACCCTAGTTGGCCCAAAACCGATGGGCAGGAAGATTGGTTGTGTTTGATATCCTGATAGTAAAAGGATGTTTGCTGCAACAAGAGCGGTCTGAGAGAAGGAGGGAAGCACGCAGATGTCAGGAGAGTGACAGCTTGTTCCCCAATTGGCATGAGACAAATGAGAAGGAAGACTTGTGGTGTCTGATGTCCCGAAGATGGATGGAGCTCTACTTTTGCGTAGGAGAAGAGGAGACGACGCAAGAGGCTAGCTCAAGAAGATGGTTCAGAGCTACAAAAGTGAAGATGCCAGAATAGGAGCTCAATGTGGATGGAGCAGATGGAGCACACAGGAATAGTTGCGGTGACTAGATGAGGATAAGAAGGAGAAGGCATTGTAGAAGATGGAAACAACGATGGATTCGTGACCATACCACTTGGTTACAGAGATTGTATGGCATGGCAAGGGAGAGAGGCAGGCAGGCAAAATCTGTAAAGTAGTGGTTATTGGAAAGTAATGCATGTTGATGGGGGAAGAAAAGAAGGGAAGTGACAGGAAGCTTTGGTGAAGTAGACAGTAGAGGGTGCTTTGGGAGCTGTTGTGGACTGTTGACGATGAAGAGGCACTGAATGTTACTGCGGGCGTGTGTTGGATACAAGGAGTTGTTTCAGTAATGAATAGTGCTACTGTTTGAGGAGCAGTTGAAGCGATATTGCTGACATCAGCTACGGCGGCGGCGACAGATGTTGGAGGGATGAGAGAGAATGGTGGTGGAAACAATGAGGCAATGTCTTGATAAGAAGGAACCAGGCAAAGTCTCTTGTGGCTCTAATACCATGTCAAAATAATGTAGTGAGGGTAGATAACAAGGGTAGAAGCAAGCAGAAGCAGTGTGTTGGTAGTCGCAAGGAGAGAGTTGACAAAAGATACTGGTAAGTCAAAGAGCGAGACTTAGCAGGTTGTAATGAAGATAAGGCATAGTACTAAGGTAGACTGAAGGTGGAAGTGAAAAGTTGATGGACGAGGGTGGATGAGCAGGGGAGCAAGAATGTTGGAGCGAAGAGATACGTGGGCTGATATTGGTTCACGAAGAAAGAAATGAGCGAGGTGAGCTAAGACACGCCGGCGAAGGCACAAAACCAAAGGCAAAAAGGAAAGGAATAGCTGTCATGAGTTAATCTTGGATGGAATGAACATCCTCCATATATACATCAGTATAGGAAAAAACCTATGTCAACAATGTCTTTGCTAGCCGGACGCGAATGACTCATTGCCACTTAGGTGGTCGGTGACGGCTCGTAGAGGACCATTGGACCGTTCATTTATTTTCTCTTGCAAGAGATATTTTGGACCTTCTCGTGGTTTTATCCAAGGCTCTTTTTGGACAAGAATCGAGGCTAGAGGTCACATATTTCTGACCTCTATGGCCACATGAGTGGGTGTCGAGTGACTTGTCAAGATGTGCTCCTCTGATTGAAGTTGGGGCAGTTGTAGTTGTTCATTGACTCACTTGCGTGTGTTTCCAGAGCAAAGCTGATGATGATGATGATGACAACCTTGAATTTGCGACAAGGATGATGAGAGTTGATGCGGGCAGAGAGGAGCCTTCACATTTGACAGAGAGCTGATGATGATGAAGAAGAGTGATGGAATGATGTCGGCATAGAGACGAGGACGACATGGGTGCCATTCTTCTGGCAAGGGTGGCAATGTGACCGGACAAATCCTTTAGCCGTGCTGATGATGATGTTGATCAAATAACAACGGATGAAAGAGTGGGTGCAGGGGTGAAACCGCGTGCACTGCTAATTGCACAGGGGTAGAATGCGGCAAGGGGAAGGCAAACCCCAACGCGATGCGAGAAAGCTCTACTGGTGTGGGTGTAGGTTACTGCAAGGTAGGACAACCTGCTCGTGCAGGTCCTTGTGCTGGCCACAGATGTTGATGATGTTACATTAGGGTTGGATGAGAGCAACATAGTTTTGGGCACAGGGGCAAGTCATGTGCGCTAAGGAAGGTTTGGCATGGGCGCATGTTGTCGCGAGAGTGGCGATGTGACCGGGCAGATCCTTGTACCAAGCGCAAGATGATGATGAAGACAATCTGCTAATGGATAAGATGCAGGAGGAGCATGATGTTCACTTCTGAATAGAGGGGTAGGATACGGCAAGGGGAATGCAAACACCAACGCACCACGAGGAATCTGCTGTTAGTGAGGATGCAGGTTGCTTCAGGAGAGATAGCTAACTTGTGTTGGTCGGTGTGCTAGTAATAGATGCAGATGACTGTTGATGGAGGCGGATGTCAAATGAGGTGGGCGTAAGGGAAAAATCACGTGTGCTGCTCAAGGTTCAACGTGGGCACAAGTCATCTCAAGGAGGGAGATGCGACCGGGCGGGTCCTTGTGCAGAGCAGATGATAGAAGTCGATGATGGAAGGTAGATCGATGTTGATGGAGTGGGTGTAGGGGTGGAACCACGTGTTAAAATAAAGAAGATGACCACATCCAACTTGCAACGGACTTGACCTCTCAAATATCCTATGTTCCCAGTCATGGTTCATCTCCTGCATGAACCTCCTCCGTCACACCCATCACGAACTGTGTCGGACAGGATTTGATGGATAGTGCTCCGACCAACGGATACCCTACCGAGTGATCCCCTAATAAGCGGTACCACCACAAACGCACTCGGTTAGCATCTAAGATGTTGGTAAACAATATTTAGTTTTGTCTTACTCTGTTGTATATATGAAGGATGTTAATTCCCTCCAAACTTAATCCCAAATAGTTCTCTTCATCCTATTTGCCTTTGGTTTTGCGGCTTTGCCGCCGTGTCTCAGCTTTTCTCGCTCTTCGCCCATTCTGTTCTCACCCTCCATTCTCAACTTGTGAGAGTTTGCTCTGTCACAAGTATACCCTCGCTCAGGTCTCATCCATTCATCACTTACGGTCTGCCTTAACCTTTCTCTCACCACCTGCTTATCTACCTCGCACCTCCGTTCTAGAAACCACTCCCCTTTAACATTTTTGTGACTAAATCCTCGCAACGTTTCATGCTTTCTTGCTTCTATCATTCATCTGATGACATCGTACATGTCACCTTACTCTGCTTGTTTTTGCCACTACAGACCTCTCTTGCTACAATCTTCTGACACGGTATCAGAGCCTCAGGCAACATCACCCGGTACCCCGTGACCCAGTCATCCCTCCACTACTGCAAAAACCTTGCTCCTTTGTCCAACATTTATGTGCCATCGCCACCGCCGCTTTGTGTAGCTTAGCTTCGCTAGTAGCTGATGTCAATAATAATTGTTCGATTGCTCTTCAGACTAAAATGACTCCTCGCCATCCTGACCAAGATTTGCATCCAAGTTGCACCCGTGGCCAATAGTTGGAGATGTATTGTCGATAACAACGGTGAACAGCTCTCGAGCCGCCGCCTTTGACCATCTTCCTTGAAGTTTCTTGCTACACGTAACCTGTCCTGCTTCATCCCTTAGTTGAGACAAGCATCTTCGTCTTCCACATCTGCTCGATTTGCTTCATCTTCTCCATCTATCCCATCTACATCAGCTTCATAGCCTTCAGCTTCTCGAGCCGCCCTCTTGCGCCACCATCACTCATCCTCAACAGTAGTAGATTACCGCCCGTTGTTAAGATTTTGGACACTAGTCTTCCTGGTCACATTTTGAGCCGATTGGGGAACAAGTTGTCACTCTCCTCACATCAGTGGACTTCTCTACTCATCTCACGAATGCCTCTACTACAACCACCTCTCTCTCACTGTCAGGATTTCCGACACAACCAGTCTTCCTGCCTGTCGGTCTCGGGCCAACTGGGGAACAAGCGGTCACTCTCTTGACAACAGAGCAGATGGTTACCTCACTAGCGCTCACTGCCAATCCCCTTTCTTCCCATCTCCTTCATCCCCCTCTGCCACCACCCAACAAGTCTCCTTTTTCTCACATTGCCAACATCAGCTTCATCCTCCACTGCTCAACTTCGCACAAATTACCTTCATAGTTTTTGCATCATCTCCTCCTTTTGTGTTTCCACCAGTCTCACATCTCTAGCAACATCAGCTTCCTCATCTTTCTCTAGTTCCTCATTACCTTTTGTCATCATCTTGATTGTTCTACAATACACGAGGTTCTGTTCCTACGCCCATTTTTTCACCTTCCTCACCTCGCATCGTTCTCCACTCGGCACAAGGATCTGCCCGGTTGCATCACGTGTTGTGCGACAGCCTCTAGCCATGCCAAACGTTCCGCAGCGTACGTGGCTCGTCCCTGCAGCCAAACTCTACCTTCATCAGCTCTCGCCTCCATCATCAGAAATGTTCAGCATCTGTGGCCAGCACAAGGACTTGCACGAGCTAGCTGCTTGCTTTGTAGCAGCCTGTATCCACGCCGGGAGCAGATTTTCTCGCGGCGCGTTGGAGTTCTGCCTTCCCCTTGCCACATTGTATTCCTCTATCTTGTAGCGCATGTGGTCTTGCCCCTGCGCCCACCTCATTTTTTTCAAATCTGCCGCTTTCCTTATCATTCTTTGCTTGGCATAAGGATCCGCCCGGTCGCATCGCCATCTTGGGACGACCTGCGCCCATGTCGAAACCTTCAGCAACGCACGTGGTGTCGCCCCTGCGCCCACTCCCTCTAAATCATTTTTCTACCTGCCATCCGCTTTTCATCATCCACTCAGATCAACTGATGATATTGTCTCTTTGGTAATGACCTATGTCAGGATTTTGAGGTCTCAAAAGGGGCGACACGAGAGGCCTTTGTCACTGAAGTTTGACAAGTGTTGAGCTGAATTGGTAGTCACACGTTGTAGGTCTGAGCGGTGCGAGATAGACAAACTGCTGAAGGGCTGAAGCGACGAGCGGCAATGAGGATGAAAACAATGATTGATTGATAGATATGGCGGAAGCAAGAGGTACACTGATCCAGTCTTCCTAAAGTAGTGCTCTAGTGCCTCGCTAGTACCCCTGCAAGGTGGAATCACTGCTTTGTGTTGTTCAAGCGACGTGTGGCGATGGTTTCACCGTGGCGCGTCTTGTTGTGTTTCTCCGAGATTTCAAGTTGTAGTGGTGTCGGTGCACAGATCTTGTTCGTGCGCGTCCTTTGAGATTCGTGCGGTTATATTTACGCGTGCTCGGATGTGTTCCGCTCTTCTCACTGGTTTCTCTTCTTTATCTCCGACACCCCCCGTGAAGGGGAACCAGCGTGGAAGCTTCACGTGGTTCTGGTCCTGAGACCTAGAAGGTATACCAGGGTTGCATGTTGTGCCTGGTCCAAGGCTTTGCTGAAAATGTCAGCTCGATTGGCCTTTGAGGCCACATGTTGAACCAGGAGTTCTTTCGCCCGCACTTTTTCCCTAATGAAGAAGTAGCACAGCTCAATGTCCTTGGTTCGCCCACGAAACACTGGGTTTTTTGTGAGAGTGATGGTACTCCGGTTGTCACACCACATGGTTGGAAGTGGTTGTGGATATCCAAGGTCTTGCAAGAGGTACTTCAGCCAGATGACTTCTTGGGCAGCCATGGTACTTGCGTAGAGTTTTGCTTCACAGGAAGAGAGGGAGACAGAGGAGGACTTGGTGGACCGCCAGCTGATTAATCCGGAACCAAGGTGAAAGCCGTAGCCCTGTGATGATTTTCGGTTGGCTTGGTCATTCGCCCAGGAGGAGTCACTGTATCCTTCCAGTGTAATTGGCTGAGTTCCTCCCAGCTCAAGAGAGAAGGATGCAGTTTCTCCCAAATACCTTAGGACTCGCTTTGCTGCCTTCCAGTGTTGGTCGCTGTGATAACCATCTCCCACATACCGTGACAGCACATTGAGAGGAAAAGTGAGGTCAGGACGGGTACAGACCATTGCATACATCAGTGATTCCACCAGCTCAGGATAAGGTTCTGGAAAAGGTGATGAGACTGTGTATGCTGGTGAGGTGAGTTTGTGGTCCACGATCATGGGACTTTGTACCCCGTTGCTCCTCTCAAGCTCAAAGTGCTTCAGTAGTGCAGCAATGTAAGGCTCTTGAGAGAGAGCGATAAGATGCTTCTCCCGATCCCTCTTGATGTCAATTCCCAGATAGTGGGTGAGTTCCCCCAGGTCCTTCATGTTGAAGCGTCCTAGGAGTGATTGCTTTAGTTCCTGGAGGGCTCTGGGATTGTTGGAAGCGAAAGCCAAGTCATCCACATAGGCTAGGATGTAGGTCTGCTCGTCTGGTTGGGAGCAGAGGAACAGACTGGGATCGGCAGTGGAGACTGTGAATTCCAGGTCAAGGAGAGTTGCTCGAAGTTTGGCATGCCATTCGTGAGGAGATTGTTTGAGTCCATAGACAGGGCGGTGGAACTTCCAGACAGTGTTGGGCTGGTCTGGAGTGTACCCTTCAGGGTACGCCATGTAGATAGTTTCTTGCAAGTCTCCTTGAAGGAAGGTCGTGGATACGTCCATGGCATGTAGTTCCATATCTTTAGTGGCCGCAATGTGGAGCAGGGCTCGCAGAGTGGTTAATTTGGCAGTGGGGGAGAAGGTGTCAAAGAAGTCCACACCGTAGCGCTGTGAGAATCCTTTTGCCACATAGCGAGCCTTGAATTCTGTTGGCTTCCCAAGGTGAGTTTTAACGCAAAGGACCCACTTTCCTGCAACTACATTGGTGTGTGGTGGTCATGGAACATCAATATATGTGGAGGTTGCCTTGAAGGACGCCAGTTCGCTGGCAATGGCGGTACGCCATTGGTTTGCTTGAGGCCCATTCACGGCCTCATCATAGGTGCTGGGAATGGTGATGGGAGCTGTGGCGATGGTGGTGCTGAGAAGAGGGATGCGAGGATAGCGTTGGCGTCGAGGGCTCATGAGAGGAGTTGGTCGGCGAAGGGAGTTGAGACCATCCCCTGCTACAATCCACGAAGGCAGGAAGGATATACAAGGGAGTTTGACATGACGATCTTCTTGGATGTCGAGGTCTCCATCTGTGTCGATAATGGTGACAAGAGAGGATGCTACTCTGTTTCTGGTGGACCGCTGTAGTACTGGGACTGCTGCTGGCAGGGTTCTTGGGACAGAAGTTCCGGATGTTGTGGCTGCTGCAACACCTCCTGTATCGGCTGTTGTTGTTGGCGCTGATGCTACTATGGCTGGAGAGTGATTTTCTGTTACAGGAAGTGGATGTCCGAGTGTTAGGAGATGCTCAGAGCTGGTTTCGTAGTCAGGGTCAGGAGTGAGAGGCGGTAGTGAGATTGGTTGAGGTTGTGTGGGAGTGTGTGCAGGAGAGAGTGTTGGTGAGATTGGAGAAGTTGCTGGCGAGGATGGAGTGACTGGTGGAGGAGGGCTGATTGAAGTCGCGGGCACTGTTGGTTGTTCTTGGAAGAGGGTCCAGGTAAGAGGAGTAGTTGAGATGGGCGCTGTTTGACGGGAGAAGGGTGTAATCTCGTCGAAGTGGACATCTGTGCTGCAGGTCTCTCGTTGGAGTTCGGGCTTGTAGAACAAGTAGCCAGATGAGTTGAGATCGAACCCAACAAACATGCGCCGCGTGGCTCGTGGGCCGACTTTGAAGAGATGAGCGTGAGCTCTATCAGCCTTGTTGATCAGGACATAGGCTGTGGAGCCCCATACTCGTAGCTTGGAGACGTCTGGCTTGTATCCGAGCCAGAGCTCTGCTGGAGTGATATCGGGAAGATGCTTGGCTGGATAATAGTTGTGCACTCTGGTGGCGTAGCGTAGTGCATAGGTCCAGAAGGTTTCCGGCGCTCCAGCATGCACAAGTAGAGTGCAAGTGAGAGCGACCAGGGTCCCATTCCTTCTTTCTGCTACTCCGTTCTGCTCTGGTGCTTCTGGGACACTTGTTTCATGCTCGATGACACGTTCTGACAACAATTCATGGAGTTCATAAGAAAGGAATTCTCCACCTCTGTGAGTCCAGATTTTACCAATGGATCGGTTGAGACGGTTCATTTGATACTTGGACCATTTCATGAAGGCAGGTTTGACATCAGCTTTAGACTTGAGAGGGATTGTTGCACCGAAGTGAAAGTGATCATCCACGTGAGGAAGTACTCATGGCCTTGAAGGGAGGTTGGACGGATGGGTCCCACCAGGTCCATGTGGAGGATGTCAAGGGGTCTTGCTGCTCGTGAGGTTCGAGAAGGATGAGGAGATGCTTTTAGTTTTCCAAGACTGCAAGCAGTGCAAGGTGAACCTGCAAGACGGGTTAGTGGGGAGAGGGATGGCAGGCCTTTCACCATGTGTTTGGCTTGGAGACAGAGAAGGGCATTGAGATTTGGATGACCCAGGCGGTGGTGATGTAGGATCCGAGGATGCAACAGACTGCGGCAATCAGAGGTAGAGGTTTGAACATCAGCTTCCACGTCGAAGATTGCGGTTGTTCGAGGAATCTGTAGTCGATAGAGGTTGTTTTGGACAGTAAAGATTGCAAGTGGTTTGTTGTCAGCTGTCGTGTGTCGGGCTTCTGACCCAAAGGCAGGGAAGAAGATGTTCACTCCTTCCTTATGGAGTTGATGAACTGAAGGGAGATTGTGTCGAAGGTCTGGAGTGTGGTAACCTTGGATTTGACCACTTGGAGCAGCTGGAGACATGAGGGTAGCGGAGTAGCGGCATAATGATGTCATTCCTTTGGTTGCTCCGGTGATAGTCGCTGGTGTTGTGAGCGGCGTGGTGATGTCAGTATCTTTAAGTGCATGAATAGCACACCCCAAGTCAAGAACGTGCTCAATGTAGAGAGAGTCAGATGTCGCGAGGAGTGTCACCGGAGGTGGTTCTCTACCTTGAATGGAGACTTGGGCGACATCGAAGAAGGACTCAGTTGCGGAATCAGAGTTGACATTGTTGTTGTCGGGCGCGACGCACGGTAGAAGGAGGTGAACCAACACGGTTGCGACTGCAAAGATGATTACTTGAAACATGACGACAGGTTACCAGGGTTGGGAGCCTAGTGCTCTGATACCATGTCAGGATTTTGAGGTCTCGAAGGGGGCGACACGCGGGGCCTTTGTCACAAAAGTTTGACAAGTGTTGAGCTGAATTGGTAGTCACACGTTGTAGGTCTGAGCGGTGCGAGACATAGAAACTGTTGAAGGGCTGAAGCGATGAGAGGCAATGAGGATGACAACAATGATTGACTTGTAGATATGGCGGAAGCAATAGGTACACTGATCTAGTCTTCCTAAAGTAGTGCTCTAGTGCCTCGCTAGTACTCCTGCGAGGTGGAAGCACTGCTTTGTGTTGTTCAAGCGACGTGTGGCGATGGTTTCGGCGTGGTGCGTCTTGTTGTATTTCTCTGAGATTTCAGGTTGTAGTGCTGTCGGTGCACGGATGTTGTTCGTGTCTGTCCTTCGAGATTTGTGCGGTTTTGCTTATTTACGCGTGCTCGGATGTGTTCCACTCTTCTCGCTGGTTTCTCTTCTTTATTTCCGACAACCTACGCTCACATCGAATCCTTCCCCACACACACGGCTCAACGATCATTTATCAGTTGTCAGCCTCATCATTTGGTCATTTCTGATGTTTGTGACCAGCTCAAGGACATGCAAAGCTGGTTGCCTTGCTGTGCAGCAACCTACAATCACCCTGGCTGCAACTTCCTCGTGGTACTTTGGACGTCATCCTCCCCATAGCGCATGTCTTCTCCAATCACAATGCCACCGATCAACCCTTGGAGACGGGAGCTCTCCCACATCCCCATGCTCGACTTCAATATACAAGGGCAACACAATGATGAAGACTGGTTCACACACTTCCAACACAAAATGAACAACCTCCTCCAAGGGCGACGCTGGTTTGACGACTTCATACACTTCCGTTCCTTGAGAGGCCGTGTTTGAGTAGACTTCTCTACCACTGCCAGCCTACAACGCTACTGGGATACATGGTTCATGTTTGAAGGCATCATCCACAGGTTCGTGTACCTCACCATTGACACAGCTTTTCACGAGATCCTCCAAATATATGATCATCGAACAGAGACCCTACAAGATGTGTTCTCTTCCATCAAATAGTGCTGTGATCAGGGGTTGCCGTGGTACCTCTCTCACGTGCACACCAACAGACCTTGCCATCTTACAATTGACCAAGTTCCTCAACCGCCCTCTCAACCTCGTCTAGATTCCATGCCTCTCCCACCAATCTCATTGACACTAACACCACCGAAATCCCCTTCTTGACCAAGTTAGGTGGTCATCTTCACGGGGGATGTCAAAATAAAGAAGATGACCACACTCAACTCGGGATTGTCTTGACCTCTCAAATATCCTAGATTCTCAGTGATGTTACATGTCCAGCATGAACCACCTTGGGCATGCCCACCATGAACCATTGTCGGATAGGATTCGACTTACGGATAGTAGTCTGACGAACAAATACCCTACCAAGTGATCCCCTAATAAGCGGTACCACAATAGGGTTCGACTAGCGTCCAAGAAGCTGTTAAATAATATTTGGTTTTGTCTCACTCTCTCGTATATATGGAGGATGTTCATCCCCTCCGAACTTAACCCAGAAGATTTCTCTTCATCTTGTTTTCCATTGGTTCTGAGTCTTAGCCGTTGTGTCTCCGCTCTGCTCGCTCTTCACCCATTCTGTTCTCGCTAAGCCTTCACACAGAAAACTAGGAACCGCTGGAACCGTGGTTCCGGTTCCCGCGAAAGAATCGTAGTCCCAGTTTTCCGGGGTGCGAAACCATCTGAGAACTGCGAGACGGCACCTCGGCGGGAGGGGGGGAGGGGTGGAAAAATCAGCGCTAACGCCGGTTTCACCTCCGCCGGTCAGCAGGCCTATCGGACCTTAGCCCCCCCCTCGGTGGCAACTGCCGCGGTGGTCCAATCCGCGAGGGTCATAGTGGGACCATCGCGGCTGGTGCCACCCAAGTCGTTGACCATCTAGGGTTCCGGCCATTTGGAGCATTCTTCCGAGACCCATCGGGTCGTTTTCCCGCTATGTCGACTCAGAACCAAAGTGTCGAGCAGCTGTCCGGCAGTCCACCGCTCGTGCCTTCTCCTAGCAACACCGGTCCACGCCCATAGCTTACTGCCGGGACCCCACAAGACAACGGTCTCTTCTTAGTAGCTCCTGCCAAGACGTCGACACGTCTTTCACCGCCGGATGGATGCAAACGCAAGCCGAGCGTCACGTGGATGGTTGTTGACATCATCAATGGAGAGCCACGGGCATCGTGCAACCTGTGCCTTGAAAAGAAGGAGCTCAAGGGGATGTTTGCGATGAACCAAAGCGCCATGAGCGGCATGTGGAAGCACCTCCGTCTTGCCCACCATGCCAAGTGGAAAGAGATGAAGTAAATGGAGGCGGCTCAGACTCTCCAGGGTGCAGCTGAGCATTCCATGACCACGGCGAACATGGTGGATGGCTCGAACTCAGCCGTGGCGAGGTCCGTCGCTAGCGTGGACATCTGCTTCAACAGGAAGTATTTTTTACGTCTCTTGTAGAAGCCTGTGGTAGACAAAAACGTTTCTTTCTTGTTCGTGGAATCCACGTGGTTACGCAAGGCGTTTTTGCACTACAATGCACGTGCACACTTGCCTGGGCGCATGACCATTGCACGTCTTATTCGCCATGGTGCAACAGCGTTTTGCAAGCGGCTCAAAAAGACACTTGCTGATGTGAAGTCCGGCATCTCATTCACCATGGACGGGTGGCAATCCGACGGCAATGTGAAATACCTTGGTGTGACTGCCCATTGGATTGCAGAGTGGGAGATGCAAACCATCTGCATCTCCTTCCCTCATGTCAGTGAGAGTGTAAGAGCTAAGAACGTCTAGTCTTTTCTTTGAGTTCGTGCGGGAATAGGGCGTGTGGAACAAGATCTACTATCTGACGGTGGACAATGACACAGTGAATGACAACATGGCTGACTATTACCTCACCGTGTAGAACAAACAATTCACAAAGCAGGGACACATCCGCTGCATGCGACACTCCATGAACCTGGCTGTGTAGGACCTCCTTGACAAAAGCTTCTTGCAGGACCACCTCAAAACTGCCTAGGAGATGTGCACTTGGATGACAAGGAGCGCCAAGCGAGAGGAGTCTCTCTCTGCCGCTTGCGAGGCCACGGGTGTGCTGTACCTCCAGCTACACGCTGACCCTCCCATGCGCTAGAACAGCACGTTGGACATGTGCACGAGGGTCGTGCACATCAAGTCCGTGCTAGAGACTTGGCTAACCAAGAAGGCTCCTCACTTGCAGCGCAGCAGATCCGGGTGGGTTCCTCGGCCTTGTGACGACCGTCCTGAAACCCTTCAAGGGTCTCACGGAGGACATCTCAAGTCAAGAGTATCCCACTCTCTTCCTGGTCCTCCCCTTTTTCACTATTATCATGGCCAAGATGTCCCATTAGCAGGTGAGAGCCGCAAATGCTGAGAAGAAGGTGGCAGATAGGAGGCGGCAGCTGGATGCAACAGAGAAGTTCATCCTTGAGGTTAAACCTGGTTTTCAGGCTTTGGAGGCCAACGTGATGTGTTGCTAATTTTTTCTATTATGTCATGCTTCTGTTTTGTCATGCTTCAGTTTGGTCATGCTTTTTTTTTTTACATGCTTCTGTTCATGCCTTTGTCTTCTCATGCCTGTGTTAGCCCATGCAATTGATTGAGTAGGTGGAAAAATACGTGAAGAAGCTCAGAGTGTGGTACGTCATGGCCACGGCTCTGGACCCCACATTCTGGTTCCGGTTCTTCGAGTGGGTGCACAAACTGCTGGACATCAGGTCAGAAATAGACCTGGAGGTGAAGATGACCGAGTAGTTGAAACCGTACTACGACCGTGTTCTACGACACTGTGACGAGGTGGCAGCAGAACAGACAGCAGCTGTAGCAGCACAGGTAGCAGCACAGGTAGCAACTGCTACTGCACCAGCAGCAGCTACTGCTGCAGCAGTAGCAGCAGCAAAAGCAGACAGTGGAGGGGAGGAGGTCGCTGATTCCAATGCAGCAGCCACGGTGCAACCAACCTCCAAACCAACTCAGGATGGACCTGCTGCAGCTGCAAAGAACGGTCGGCCCAATTGTTCAAAGAGGTCCATAGTTGAGGCCTCTCTTGAGGATCCCATGGATGAGCCGCTTGAGGAGGAGGATCCAACTACTGTCCAGAAGGAGGTAGAGTCTTTGGAGCTGGAGGTGGAGGAGTGGAAGAAGGAACTGAGATTTTGGTACAAGAAAAACATCCTGCATTACTTCAAGGACAATGATGTGAAGTTTCCCACATTCTCTGTAGTTGTGCACGATATCCTTGTAGTGCGAACCACGAGCACACTATGCGAACACAGGTTTAGCCTTGGTGGCCCGGTTGTCACAGACTTCAGGCACTCCCTTTCAAACATGAATGTCCAGGATGTGGTGACACTGAAGACTTGGATCAATGATCCTATGCTAACTGACTTTTCTATTGCTTTAGATGGTTCTGTTGTAGTTGATTTGCAAGAAGTTGACAACCTGGAGAAGGCAAGGAGGAGGGCAGCAAGGCGCAGGGCCACAAGGAATCTGAAGAACCTAGCAGGAGCCACGAAGGGGAGCAATAGTGAGGAAGATGCTGCGGTAGATGACGAGAAAGACGATGACGATGACGACGATGAAGACAAAGATGGTTGCGATGATGCAGGCATTACTGGAATGTAAACGTTCTCTCTTGACGACGATGACGTTGTGGAGATTTCCTGAGTAAACTAGAGTGCAGACTAGACTCCTTACATTGTGACATTATGACTTTGTGATATTGTGACACTGTGACATTGTCCATTGTCATGCAGCTGCACAGACACTGGGGTAAGGGGGGAGGGGCAGGGTCACCATGACCCTGTCCATATCAATTTGCTTTTACAAAAAGGTCGATTCTTTGTCCCTGCAGTTGTACCAGATGTATGATTTCAAACCCTTCATATTTTCAGTTCCAACAGCCCTCTCTTGCCGCCTCTCTCTCTCTCTCTCTCTCTCTCTCTCTCCCACTCCCTCTCTCCATCCCTCTATCTCTTTCTCAGTCCCACTCTGTTTCACATGTGTAATAGTGTAAAAAAAACACTAGTCTATAACAAATGCACAGTCTCACAAAAACAGTGAGAGAAAAATAGTAAGAGAAATAGTGTCAAATGAACACTAGTCTATAAGAAATGCACAGTTTCTCTCTATCTCTCTCTCTCTCTCACTCCCTCTCTCTCTCCCTCTCTCTCTCTCTATCTCTCTCTCTCTCTCTCTCTCTCTATCTCTTTGTTATATCATAAGTTAAATAGAGTAAATAGTCACGAGTAGGAAACAAAGTGCATAGAATGTAAGTAGACTCAAGAAGTGTCATCCCTCATAAACATTGTGTTGGGTAACTAGGGATCTCTCCAGGTTCTAGCCACATTCTGGTGGTTTTGCAGTTCCTATATGAGGAACCGCGATACTGAAAATGGTGGAACCGTGGTTCCCGCGAACCACGGTTCTGAAGTCAAGATTCACAATTCTGATTCTACACCATAGAATGGTCTCACGATTCCGGTTCTCCTTCAAGAACCGTGAATCAGGCATGGTGTGCACCCTTAGTTCTTGTCCTCCACTCTCAACTCGAGACACTTTTCTTCCTTACAAGGGTTCCCTTGCTCAGTTCTCATCCATTCATCACTTACTGTCTGGCTCAACTTTTCTCTCACCATTTACTTGTCTACATCGCACCTCCGTTTCACACACCACTCCCCTTCAATGCTCACGTGACTAATTCCCCACAACGTTTCACACTTTCTTACTTTCATCATTCATCTGATGACATCGTATATGTCACTTGCTTCTGCTTTCTTCTGCCATTGCTGACCTCTCCTGCCACAATTTTCTGACACCACGTATGTTGTGGATGATGAGGATAATGACAATGGTTAAGCCTCATGCTGAGGAAGGAAGAGGATGTAGAAGATGCTGAGGCTAATGAAGCTGATGAGTTGTTTTGAGGAGGAGGACAATGAAAATAAGTGGAGATAATGTGAAAGCAAATGAGACCAATGAGGTAGTTGCTTGAGAGTAGGAAGATGATGATGTGACAGATATTGCAGACGTGTCTTCTAGTGTCAAGAGAGTGACAACTTATGCCCTTAGTTGGCACAAGACCGACGGGCAGGAAGACCGGTGGTGTTTGATATCATGAGATGGAGAGACAGAGAGAAGCGACACAAGAGGATGACCGAATAAGAAGATGCAGAGTAGATGAGGAGAAGACGGTGGATGATATTGATGTGGCAGGCTGTAGTAAAGATGATGGTTGGAAGGAGGTAGAGTGATGAAGACGCTGAGGGAAGATGAAGTTCCAGGAGGCAGGAAGCTTTGGAGAAGATGGCAACAGGAGGCGACTCGAGCGTTGCTTCCGACTAAGAATAGCAGAAAGTCACTCAACGATTCCATGGGTGTAGAATGGACACAAGGTGTTTTCATGGTAACGAGAAGCCACCATAACGTGAGAAATAATTGGAGTAACACTGCTAATGTCAGCTGTTGACAATGCTCGAGGGCGTGGAGCAGCGGTGGCTGAAACGATGAGAAGATGATGTGGTCATGAGGAACCAGGCAGTGGCACCTGATGCCTTGATACCATGTCAAACGAATGTAGGGAGCGGAGACAATAATGGTAGAAGTAGGCACAAGCAAATGAGGAAAGCAGAATTGCTACAAGCTGATGACAAGAGCATACGGCCATTAGATAATGTGAGGAGTTCGTCAAAGAAGCATGGACAGAAGTGTTGTGTTGTATAGTAGGGTTTCAAGGTAGACAGGTGAGTAACGGAACAAGAGTGACGAAGAAAACAGTCACGGGAGGAGAGTAGGTGGTGAGAGTAGAGTGAGCAAAGAGCGAGCAGAGTGAAGAGACGGCGACAAATATATAGAACCAAAGGCAAACATGATGGAGAGAACTATTCTGGGTTAATGTGAGGAGATGAACATCCTTGATATATGCAACAGATCATGACAAAGCAGTTAAGACAACAGCTTCTTTCTGCTAGCCGGACATGGGTGACACTTGTCACATGATTAGGGGATGACTTGACTGTTGGTTAAACGGTAAGGTGACAAAAGAGCCATTTGGTCAAGTTGGTTCCTCTGAGACTTCAAACCTTTTTTTGAGACTCAAATTTCTAAGAGGTGAGGACAGTGAGGCTGGATATTGCTCAATTTCAACACTCCCCCTGAACTGGACTCATCAAGAAGCTTTTTTATTTACTCAGAGCCTCATCATTCGAGGAGACAACTAGAGGAACTTTTGGTCTTCTTCTCGGAGGAGGAGGTCTTGGGACTCAACGAGGACCAGGAGCAGAAGCTGGGATATTGGAGGGAACCAACCTTATTGGCCGAGTAACCTGAGTCGCTGGATCATTTAGTGTTTTGGGACTCCCTCTTACACATTGGTGTCCAATGTCGCAGATGATTCTCCAAAGGGAGTAGGTAGTGTAATTGGATGATGCAATGGAATACCTTGTCAGTAATGATGTAGAGGAGGGCTTGAACCTGGTACGTTACATAGAAGTAGTCATCCTTGTAAGCTCAATGAAGGCAATGAACAAAGGGAGAATGAGATCATCGATATTCTTGTTCATCATTTATGAGGGCATGGTAGGAGAAGCCGCATACATAGATGTTAATAGTAGTTGATCCCATATCATCATGCCAGATGTCGAAGCTGGCGGTGTCATCATTATCAATTTAGAGGAGTGGAATTTGTTGTGCAAGGACGATTGGAGGCCATAGCCACCGTGGTTTGGGAACTCCGTTGGTACGAATATTTTTTTTATTTACTGGGAGGTGCTCTGATTGCGTGAATGATGTGGACAGCGCTGCCATGACACTTTGTACCGAGGTCGTTCTGCCACAACTGGTCCTCTATGTCCACATGAGAGGGTGTAGGGTGACTTGTCAAGATGTGCTCCTCTGATTGAAGTTTGGGCGTTTGTAGTAGTTCCTTGACTTGCGTACTTGTGTGTTAAGAGCGAAGCTAATGATGATGATGGTACTCTTGAATTTGCATCAAGGATGATGAGAGTTGATGCAAGTAGAAAGTATTCTTGACACAAGAGGTAGTGCTGCTGATAATGAAGAAGATTGAGTACATGATGTGGGTGTAGAGACAAGGACGGTGTGGGTGCCGGTCATCTTATGAGGGCGGATATGTGACCAGGAAAATCCTTTTGATGATGATGATGATGACGACGGAAAAATAACAGATGGAAGAGTTGACGCACGGGTGAAACCACGTGTACTGCTAATAGCAGAGGGGTAGAACGAGGCAAGGGGAATACAAACGCCAACGCGCCGTGAGAAAGCCGCTACCGACGTGGGTATAGGCTACTCCAGAGTAGGACAACGAGCTCGTACAAGTCCTTGTGCTTGCCACTGATGTTGATGATGTTAAAACAGAGGCGGATGAGAGCAACAATGTTTTGGATGCAGGTGCGAGCCGCGTACGTTGAGGAAGGTTTGGCATGAGTGCAGGTCGTCGCCGGAGTGGCGATGCGACCGGGGGGATTCGTGTGTCGAGCAAAAGATGATGAAGACGGTTTGCGTATTGAATGGGCGTAGGGATGGCATCACATGTGCTGCTGAATATTGGGATAGGATGCGGTAAGGGGAAGGCAAACACCAATGCTCCATGTGAAATCTGCAACTAGTGAGGATGGAGGCCGTTGTGAGAGAGACAAATAACTCGTGCAGGTTCGTGTGCTAGTAGTAGATGCAAATGAATGCCGATAGAGGTGGATGATCTTGGATGTGGTTTGTATATAGACGAAACCACGTATGATCTTGACGTTTCAGCATGGACGCAGGTTGTTGCGAGGAGGGCGATGCGATTAGGCGGGTCCTTATGCCGAGTAGATGATAGAAGCTGATGATGGAAGGCGGATCGATGTTGATGGAGTGGAAGGAGGGACGAAGACATGTACCTTGCGGATGATGATGAGGAAAATGATAATAATTAAGCTTGATGCCGAGGGAGATTGAGGATGTAGAAGATGTTGAGGATGATGAAGTAGATGAGCTATTCCAAGGAGGAGGACAATTGAAATGACTGCAGATGATGCGAAGACCGATGATACCGATGAGGCAGTTGCGTGAGACAAGGAAGACGACGATGTGACAGATACAGTATAAATGTCTTCTTCCGTCAGGAGAGTGACGACTTGCGGCCACAGTTGGCTCAAGACCGACGGGCAAGAAGACAGGTGGTGTCCAATATCTTGAGACGGAGAGATGTACCTTTGATGCTACCGAGGGTGAGAAAGAAGTGGCACGAGAGGATGACTCGAGAAGAAGATATGGAGCGCATGAGGAGAAGATGATGTATGATATTGATGGGACATGCTGTATTGGAGAAGATGGGTAGGAGAAGGTAAAGTGATGAAGACGCTGAGGGAAGACAAAATTGCTGGCCGTAGAAAGCTTTGGAGAAGATGGTGGTAGAGGCGACTCGAGGGCTCCTTCCAACTGTTGATAATAGGAAGTCACCGGACAATTCCATGAGAATAAAATGGACATAGGGTGTTTTCATGGCAACAAGAAACCACCACATCATGAATAACAGGCAGAGTAACACTGCTGATGTCAGTTGTTGAAGACGCTAGAGGATGTGGAGGTGCGGTGACTGAAACAATGAGACGATGACGTGGTCATGAGGAACCAGGTGGTGAAACCTGATACTCTGATACCATGTCAGAAGAATGCAGGGAGCAGAGATAGCAATGGTAGAAGCAAGAAAAATTAAATGTGGATAGCAAAAGTATTTCAGGCTGATGACGAGAGCATAGGGTATCTAGACAATGCGAGGAGTTAGTGAGAGTAGCGTGGATAAAATTTTTGTGCCGTAGATTAGGAGTGTGAGGTATACACGTGAATCGGTAGAGAAGAACGCGCAGAACCAATGTGATGGGTCGATGAGAGGTGAGCGAAGGAACAAGAGTGACAGAGAAAACAGTCACGAGAGGAGAGTGGATGGTGATAGCAGAGTGAGAAAAGATGAAGAGAGCGAAGAAACGACAACAAAGCTGCGGAACCAAAGGTGTACATGATGGAGGTATTTGTTTTGGGTTGATTGCGAGGGGATGAACATCCTCGATATATATAATAGAACACTAAAGACAACGACTTCTTTCTGCTAGCGTGACGAGGGTGACACCCGTCACATTATTAGGGGATGACTTGACTGTCAATTAAACAGTTGGGTGACCGAAGAGCCGTTTGATCAAGTTGATTCTTGTGAGACTTGAACCCTTGTTTTGAGACTCAAATTTCCTAAGAGGTAAGAGCAGCGAGGTTGGTTCTCTCTTACTTCCAACAGCTTCTACCTGTATCTTTTTTCATAAATGCCATTGCGTCGTATGTTGCTCGACTAGAGGTAAATGCCATCTTTTATCATCTATGCTAACATAGACAGACTCGTTGCTTTAGTCTACTTATGGACTATGCTGGTATAGGATTTCCCGAGGATGATTTTGTGGTCGCTTTTTGAAAACGTTCTCCAAACTATTACCTCGTGTAAATATATAATATATACTTAGGGAGGTTCACGATGTTGGCAAGTCTATAGTTGTCTTTCAACGATTTTTCCTTCAAACACTCATAGTTTGGCCAGCAATCCTAACTTCTCAACCATGTTGCTACGTGCAAAGCTGCGAGGAGCTTCTCCACCTAATAGTGTCGGTACCATTTTACAACCTTTGAAACCTCTTAATCATACCCGTAGTAGTATCACCGATTGGTCTTCCTCGTACCCTTTGTCGAATTTTGCGATCTGAAGAACCCTCATCTATGGCGATGTGAGACGCTTAGATAGGCAATCGGTTGGTATACACTTTTTGCCCAAACAAAAGCCTCGCCCACTTCTCTTGTCCTTTGTCGTTTCCCAACTCCTCAGATTTTTCTTCTGAATGCTTCGCATTTTTGGCTTGTGGTTGCTACTTTAGTAGTTGCTTGAGATATGACCCAGCTTCTTACAAGTCCAACAGAGCTGTTGATTGTGTTAATTGACAACATCAATCTCCATCATAGACAAGGTCTCAGCCGAGTACAACTTTCCCCCTGCCACAATAGGACTTGTGGCAATCGGTCGGTACACACTTTCTGCCCGAACAAAAGCCTCGCCCTCTTCTCTTGTCCTTTGCTGTTTCCCAACTCCTCACTCTTTTCCTATGAATTCTTCCCATTTTTGGCTTGTGGTTGCTACTTTAGTAGTTGCGTGAGATATGACCCAGCTTCTTGCAAGTCCAACTGAGCTGTTGATTGTTTTAATTGACAGCATCAATCTCTATCGTAGACAAGGCCTCAGCCGAGTACAACTTTCCCCTGCCACAATAGGAATTGTGGCTTTGGGATTGCCAGGTGTTGGATTCCCACATTTGAGCATTACAATCGGTGCTATTAAAAGACATGGGTCCTCTCGAGTACTACCTCGGGATGGCCATCCACCGTAACCGAGTAGAAGGCATCATCAAACTCAACCAAACCAAATACATTGGTATAGTACTAAAGCGCTACTACATGGAAGTCTGCAAACCTGTCAGCACCTCAATGACGACCGATAGGAAGTTGAAGGCCTCTATGTCGCCAAGCAACAAGGCAGAACAAAGGGAGATACAAGACATCCCCTACCAGTCCGTCGTGGGTAGCATCATGTACGTCATGGTAGGGACTCGTCCCAACATCTGCCAACCCTAGGCCATAACATGGGCAGACAGTCAAGTGCATCTTGCGCTACCTCCAGAAGACATGTCACATGGGCCTCGTATTTGGAGGCCAAGAAGGAACGGAACCCCTTCGCCTGAAGTGCTACACTGATGCTGACTAGGGAGGAAACCTTGACGATAGGAAATCAACCTCTGGATACATGTGCATCTTGAATGGCGCTGCCATCTCATGGGCCAGCAGGAAGTAGGATTGTGTTTCCGTGTCCACACCTGAGGCAGAGTATGTTGCTCAGTCTGAGTTGTGCAAAGAGACTCAGTGGTTGCGCAGCCTCCTTGGCGAAATGACAGTGCCACGAAAGGATATCACGGTCGTGGCATCCTTCTGTGGACAACATGAGCGTCATCTCGATTGCTGAAGACGCGATCATCTCCCGGCGAACGAAGTACATCGACATACGTTACCACTACTCACGTGACCTGGTCATGAAGAACGTGGTCGACTTGCAGCACTGCGAACCAAAGAGCATGCTTGCTGACTGCATGACCAAGCCGCTGGAGAGCGACTTGCACTATGCAGGCATTTGTGGATTCGGTATGAGGTGTGCGGCAGAGGAAGGGTGAGCCACAAGGCATTGATGCAGCCCAGTAAGCGCCAGATGGACAGAGGTACAAGGGAGAGATTTGTTAAAATAGTATGCACCTTGTCCACTGCCTAGCTCGCTAGCTACACATATAGACAGGGCATGCACTGCTCTGTGGAGTACGTCCCCTTGGTCTGTTCTGAGATGGGCCAAGAATTTACTGCCCATAATGGGTATGTCCCCTGTGGCTCATCATAGGAAGCATACCTTTTTGGCATGGTTGAATAGGCACCGGAGTCTCAAACGAGAGATCGTGGGTTTTAGCCCTGCGACGGCCGCAATTTTCTTTGTGGCCAAAACTAGGACAGGATGCTTCTAGGAAGCTTACTAGAGCATGGCTTGAGGATAACACTTGGCGGTCTAAGGACGCGCCGAGTAGGACTGTAGGTTGAGGTTGGCTCCAGTGGAACTACTTCAAGCAAAAGCTTTAGCAAAGCTCTACAAGTATAAAAGCCTGTACCCTGCATGCATCCATTTAGAGTTCTTGCCTTTGAGACTCTTTTCAGAGTGTCCAACCAAAGGTAGGCACTAAAGACCAACATGCGGACTTCATGAGGTTGTAAACCAAACGAATATAAAGTGTGGATCCCTCATTCGAGGGTAATATGTTATCTTGGTTACAATACCAAAAACGGTTGGCAGCCTCCCATGTCGGACCCGTTTTCTAGACCGTTGCTATCTGGCGCATTGACAACGGGTTATGGGCCCACACTTCTGGTTCCAAGGCACGCTTCTAAGACTGACTAGAACGTGGTCTTGCAGGGCACACAGGTACAACATGTACACAAAGATCGGACGGCTCCAATATGCTCCATTGGCTCCATCGGCTTCTTTAGGTAGGGTACATGTACGTGGCGGACTAGGGGACGAGGAAGAGCTCTGTCCATGTTGGACAAGACCCTTGAGTCCCAACGGGATAAAGAACTACCCCTTTTTATAAGGTGGTTCAACCCCGAGTCGGTTCTCTCCCGACGGCACCATCACCTTAGGCGATCATCGGCGCCAGGGGTATGCAACGGAACCAACTGCACCTTTTGACAACGGTCGCCATCAGCAGCATCATCAGCCTCATCGGCCTCAACGAAACAGAGTAGTAGTGAAGCAGAGAAGACGAGCAACCGCAGGAAATGGTGGATCCGACTCATGCCCGCCTTGAGGCGGGTATGTCCAAATTAACAGGGACACGATTTCCCTTTTGGAAATGGCAGTTTGAGATTGTTATGAACATCCGTGGCTACCTCAACATCCTAAAAGAGACCAAAACAGCACCCACCGATGCGATGGTGACGATGCATGCGGCTGACCTTGCGGCATGGACGATGAAGAACAACATGGCTCTCACCATACTAGTGATGTCCATCAACGAGACTCAACTCTCCCACATCACACGATGCACGTTGGCTACCGAGGCCTACGCAAAGCTCTCACACGTACATCAATCAAAAGTCCTAGTAAACCGACTCTTCATCTTCCAACGGTTGATGTCGATGAGGATGAGCGAAGGATAATCGATACCCGCATTTTTGCACTCGTTCGACAACGTACTGCAAGAGGCCCAGCAAATGGAATGGAAGCTCGACTCCAACATGCATGCCATGATCCTTTTCATAGCACTGCCGGAAAGCTGGGGGTCCTTGATCATTGTATTTGGCGGTTGGAAGGAGGCAGATCTGACGTATGAGGCTGTCACCGAACACGTCCACAACGAGTCCATGCGACGTAGTGGTAGTGAGGCAAACATCTCAGTATATGCCTGACGCTTCGGTGGACAAGGTGCAAGCTCTCGCTCCAGTCAAGGCAATAGCGGATGTGGTGGCGGTGGACGGAAAGGCAACGTTGGCGGGAAGAGTTCCAAGAAGCCCGGCAACTGTCTCAACTGTGGCAAGGCTGGGCACTAGGCTAGGGACCGTGTAGTCCCAAGAAAGAAGGCGGGAACAAAGGTGGGAAGGAGAAGAAGGAGCTCACCAGTATGATGGCTAGGGGGTTGCCCTTGAAGGGGACAGCGATTCTTAAGTCCGGGGCATTCGCCCTTGACTCGGCACCAACCACCACTCATCAAAAGAGAAGGGTGGATTTGTCTCCATGGCCGAACCTGTCATGTGCATCAAGTGTGCAAACGGCGGCATCGTCCAAACCATGGGCGAAGGGGACAACGTGATCACGTTCAATGTGAACGGTGCGGAGAAGGCGGTCAACCTTCAAAAGGTGGTGTACATGCCCTCCTTTGCAACCAACTTGTTGTATGTCTCACAAATCACCGACAACAACATGACAGTGGTGTTCACCAACAAGGAAGCAGTAGTCCTAAAAAACAAGGATATCCAGATTTTGTACACCAAAGATGACCTCATGCTTCAAGTTCCAAGAGTCGACGGCCTCTACGTGCTTCAAACAAAAGTCACCAAGACGTCGGATGAGGGACTTGCATGTGCGACAAAGACAGTGGCACTAGACCAAAAGGATGCACCACTGGCGAACATTGCGGCCGCCACATCAACCAAGGACACTGATGCTGAGCTATGGCACCGACGATTTGGCCACGTGGCCAATAGCACACTACAGAAGATGCAGGAGCAACAGGTAGTCCGTGGAATGGAAGGGTGCACCATGAAGCATGGCGAAGGAAGTACATTGTGTGAACCATGCCTCCAAGCGAAGGGAAAGAAGAAGTCGTTTGGGAGAGGAGGTCAACGAGCAAAGCATATCATGGAACTGATACACAGTGACATGTGGAGATCCTTCCGCACACCGTCTAACGGAAGAAGCAAGTACTTCCCGACATTCATCGACGACCACAACCGCAAGTTGTGGATCTACTTCCTCAAAACAAAGGGAGAGGTCAAGGAGAAGCTCCTCGATTTCGTCGCCATGGTGGAGCGGCAAACGTTCAAGAAAGTGACGACCCTCTGAAGTGACAACGAGGGTGAGTACAAGGCATGCAAGCCTTGGCTCAAGCATCATGGCACCCTCCATGAGCAAACCACCCCTTTTAACCCCAAAAGTCACGGCGTTGCCGAGAGGATGAACGTGACCCTACTCGGCATGGTGCGAAGCATGCTCTTCGACGCCAAGCTCCCACCTCGCTTTTGGGCTAAAGTGGCAACAACGGATTGCTATCTCTTGAACCTCACACCAACGACCGCCTTGAGGAAGCATGGAAAGGAGCAGGACAAGCAGCTGAAGACCCCACATGAAGCATGGTCGGGGAAGAAACCTAACGCATCTCATCTGAAGGCGTTTGGGTCAACTACATGGGTGAAGATCCAGTCGGGAGAAGGTGGAGGCAAGCTAGATGCACGTTCCAAGAAGTGTGTCATGGTTGGGTACGACACATCACACAAAGCCTATCGGCTTTGGGACCAGGCAGCAGGCAAGCTCTTGAGGAGCCGCGACATCGTGTTTGACGAACACACCCCTGGAAAAGGAGAGTTGTTGGACCCGATCCTCGCTCCCAAAGTGGGAGAGTGGATAGTGTTGCTTGAGTCCGGAGACCAAGCACCTGACAACTGGCTTTCTTTGCCAGCAGGTGGTGGTAATGGGAGAGTAGCTGCGGAGGATGACGCATCATCAAACATGGACGCAGATGCCGAGGCGTCCGGAGCTTTCGAGCCTAACTTGGAGCTTGACGACTCTTCTTAGGAGGACGACGACGACGACAAACCACCACATGTAGAAGCACCAACACCAAAGCAAGAAGCAGCACCAGCACCCCGGCGTAGTTTGTGACCAAAGAAAGCACCTTTGCGGTATGAGGATGTTTGGACTGGCCTTAGCTGGTCGTGCATGGCTCAGGGAGAGCCATCCACTATGGCGGAGATGATGAATGGCTGAGATGCGGCCAAATGGAAGGAGGCAGTGGATAGCGAACTCGCGTCCATTGCTGAAAACGACACGTGGGTGCTGGAGGATAGACCTGGCAAGGCCCACGTGGTAAGATCCAAGTGGGTCCTCGGAGTGAAGAAGAAGCAAGACGGCTGCATCAACAAGTTCAAGGCAAGGGTAGTGGCTAAGGGGCTCTCTCAACACCCGTGCTCCGAGTACGATGAAACATTCGCATCCATTGTGGCTAAGGGACTCTCTCATAGAGATACATCAGATGAACGTCAGGACAACTTTTCTTTATGGGAATCTTGACAAGAAAGTGCTGATGGAGATACCCGAAGGAGTGGAAGCTCCCAAGGGAAAGGTGTGCAAGTTGGTGAAAGCACTCTATGGTCTGAAACAGGCCCCAAGGATGTGGTACAAAGAGATGGACGGTTTCATGACTGGTCTCTCCTTCGCACATTGCCAAAATGACTCGAACATGTACGTGCGCGATGATGGGAGAGGGCTGATGTTGGTTGCGCTGTACGTGGATGACCTCATCATGTGCTCGTCTTCAATCAAGCTACTGGATGAGCTGAAGTCTGACCTCAGTAAAAGGTTCAAGATGAAGGACATGGGTCCTCTCGAGTACTACCTCGGGATCGCCAACCACCGCAACCGAGTAACAGGCATTATGGAACTCAACCAAACCAAATACATTGGTAAGGTACTGAAGCAATACCACATGGAAGAATGCAAATCTGTCAGCACCTCAATGACAACCAATACGAAGCTGAAGGCCTCCATGTTACCATGCAACAAAGCAGAACAAAGGGCGATGCAAGACGTCCCTACCAATCCGCCGTGGGTAGCATCATGTACGCCATGGTAGTAACTCGTCTGAACATCTGCCAACCTTGGACCACAACATTGGAAGGCAGTCAAGCACATTTTGCGCTACCTGCAGAAGACATGTCACATGGGCCCCGCACTTGGAGGCAAAGAAGGAACGGAACCCCTTTGCTTGAAGTGCTACACCGATACTGACTAGGGAGGAAACCTTGACGACAGGAAATCCTCCTCTGGATACGTGTACATCTTGAATGGCGCTGCCATCTCATGGGCCAGCAGGAAGCAAGATTGTGTTTCCGTGTCCACGGCTGAGGCAGAGAATGTTTCTCTGTCTGAGTTGTGCAAAGAGACTCAGTGGCTGCGTAGCCTCCTTGGCAAAATGACAGTACCACAAAAGGATGCCACAGTCGTATACGTGGACAACATGAGCACAATCTCGATGGCTAAAGACGAGATCATCTCCCGGCGAACGAAACACATTGACATACGTTAGCACTACTCACGTGACCTGGTCATGAAGAACATGGTGGACTTGCAACACTGCGAACCAAAGAGCATGCTTGCTGACTGCATGACCAAGCCGCTGGAGAGTGACTTGCACTATACAGGTATTAATGGATTCGGCATGAGGTGTGCGGCAGAGGAAGGGTGAGCCACAAGGCATTGATGGAGCCCAGTAAACGCCAGATGGACAGAGGTACAAGGGAGAGGTTTGTTGAAATAGTATGTACCTTGTCCACTGCCTAGCTCGCTAGCTACACATAAAGACAGGGCATGCACTCCTCTGTGGAGTACGTCCCCTTGGTCTGTTCTGAGATGGGCCAGGAATACACTGTCCATAATGGGTATGTCCCCTGTTGCTCATCATAGGAACCATACCTTTTTCGCATGGTTGAATAGGCACCAGAGTCTCAAACGAGAGATTGTGGGTTTCAACCCCGCGACGACCGCAATTTTCTTTGTGGCCAAAACTGGGATGGGATACTTCTAGGAAGCTTACTAGAGCATGGCTTGAGGATGACACTTGGTGGTCTAAGGACGTGCCAAGTAGGACTGTGGGTTGAGGTTGGCTCCAGTGGAGCCACTTCAAGAAAAAGCTGTAGAAAAGCTCTGCAAGTATAAAAGCATGTACCTTGCATGCATCCATTTACAGTTCTTGCCTTCGAGACTCTTCACGCAGTGTCCAACCAAAGATAGACACTAAAGACCAACATACGGATTTCGTGAGGTTGTAAACCAAACGAACCTAAAGTGGGGATCTCTCGTTCGAGGGTGATATGTTATCTTTGTTGCGATACCAAGAGCGGTTGGCGAACATCCATGTCGGGACCCGTTTTCTAGACCGTTGCTATCCGGCGCATTGAAACTCCCCACCGTCAGTGTCTTCGAGGAGAACTACTATGTTTGCTCGATCAGATACATGGATGGCTATGATATTATCCACTGTTAAACCTGCCAACGGTAAGGCTGGCGCCAAGGTCATAGTTTTTCTCAAAGCGTTGAACAATTCTTGTTTGATGTCCCTCAAAATTTACTCGTTAGTTTTATGAGTAACATCAAAGAGGCCCTGGCACCCGGGCATGGGAGGTATGGTTGATCGCAGCCATTTCATACACTCCCTTTTCAGTGTGTGCCTTGAGCGTGATCTCTTCAAAGAAAGTTCCTTACACCCATGACTACACTTCTTCAATTGTGTACGGGAAGATGGTACTTTTGTCACATGTGGCCAAAAATTCTCTTCCTAGGAACGACCCTACTGGAGATGGCTAATGTATGTGGCAAGTGCGCTCAGCCACCATACAAAAGTACAATGAGAACACACTTAGTATGTTCATTTATGTCATGTGTCCAAGCACACTTGGATTTGTTTTGTCCTACGTGACTCGACAAATCTCTTGTTAGGAAGGACCCCAGTGTGTGGGGCTAGTGTACGTGGTAGGTGCGCTCCCATACCATATGATAGGACACTAAGTACGCTTGGTGTGCTATCTTGTCTCATGTGTCCAAGCATACTTTGCATTTTGTCCTATACGACCAAGTGATTCTCTTCTTAGGAAAGACCCGAGTGTGTAGGGCTCGTGTATGTGGTCATTGTGCTAAGTCATTCCAGAAAAATACACTAAGAATCTCTTCTGTATACTTACTTGTTCGATTTTTCCAAGTACGCATTGTCTTTTTGTCCTATGTGGCCAGACTATGCTCTTCTTATAGAGGACTATAGTGCGTGGAGGTAGTGTATGTGGCAAGTACGCTCACTCACCATATACTCGGTGTGCTATTTGTCTCGTACTCAGTGTGTTATTTGTCTCTTGTGTGTAATTATATAACACATTTTGTGTTGTATGGCCGATAAATGAATCTCTTCAGACAAAATTAAGGGGATATTTTGTTTTGTTCCTTATTAAAGTGTGTTTTTATGGTGAAATTCTCTATGATTGAAATATTTACCTGATATAGGCTGATGGAAAAATGTGAATAACCTAAAGAAAATTCTATGTGTTTTTTGTAGCCTCTTACATTTGTTTTCATCTCTACAAAGTGGATATATTTGAATATTATCGTTGTTTTTTTCAATGTTGTAAATTTCAAATATAAATCATACATTACATTTCTTTTGTTTGTTATCATGTTCATCCGTTTTAAACGTTTTAAATGTGAAAAACGCTGCGAGCAAACTTTCACACTTTCTTGACGGCCGTCTACTTGCCGATGCAAGTCTAACGTCATTGTTTTAACATATATTTTTCATAGCTGACAGTTACTCCACTAATTGTTTGTTTTAGTCCACACAAGATGGTCTAGAGATGCCCTCAGTCAGCTAACTCCCTGTCAACGTCACCTCTCTACCTTGCTTTCTCGTATCGCATTACTTCAGCTTGCTTTTGCCAATCACGCTCTTTGCTCCCTTGAATCTTCTGACATGGTATCAGAGCATGTGGCAACATCGCCTGGATCCCGCTGATTAAGTCATTGCTTCCTCACCTTTATCAACGTCCTCTGTCATTTACACTTCCTCTACCATCATGTGCTGCTATCACCACTGTACACTTCATCTAAAGCTAGCATCAGTAGCAATGTTTCAATTGCTTCTCAAGCCTTGGCAGCTCTCACCAGTGTGACACAACCGTGCATCCAATCACACGTCCATGGCAACTTCTGGTACTTCTCCACGACCAACAAGCCCGTTGCAGCTCTCGAGCCGTTCTCTGTCCCCACCTTTGTTGATGCTTCTTGCCAATTCTTCGTCTTCCTCCATCCGCCCGTATTGCTAGTCGTTAACCAGTGTTCTCTACAACATCAACCTTCCTACTTCCCTCGCTACTAGTCCTGACGTCTTCATATGATTGCATGGCACGGTCACCTCTTCGTCATCACGTCCGCCCCCTACAACGTCCTCTCTTTTCTGCACTCGTCCATCTACCATAGCGATCGCGTCCACTTCCATTAACCTTATCCGTTCAGCCTTGGCCTGTACGTGGTCGATTGAGATGCGACCAATGGCTACATGCAGCGCAATCTGATGGAGCCACTACCATGGATCCTGTTCGGGTGCACCTGTGAAAGTATCCAGTCACGATAGGTCCCTCACTCATCCGTAGTAAATCAGTCCGGATGAATTAGGGAAGGGGAACAATGCTGCTATTAGTAGCTCCGGTGATGATATGGGTCTGAGCAAGGGCAAGCAGAGTGGGAGGGGCATTAGCAGTAGAGATGACTGTCGGAGCTACATAGGTAGCAGAGGTGGGGACAACTGGCGGACTGTGACCTTGTGATCGGCCGATTGTCCAAGACTGTGCTTGGTACGCCTGATATCCCGCCAACAGCATTTTCATGCAAATTTACCTCATGTGGTAGGAGAGGCACTGCATTCTAGGTGCAGAACCATGTTGTGTATGTATGCTCTAATATTGCTTGGAATGAGTTTCAGCTGAGTGATAAGGAGGGGTCTGCCTTGTTGGGGTTGCATGAAAGAGGTGGTTATATTCAATGAGTCCTACGAAAGAACCTAAAAAACATGACCCTACGGTGTACCCTGAGACATTAACCCTAGTGCGTACTACAACCATAGACCATGATAAGAATAGGGTTCGCTTAAAAAGGGTCTAGGAGGCATCAGAATCTAACGCTATATATGTATATATGTACGTACGTACGTACATACATACATACATACATACATACATACATACATACATACATACATACATACATACATACATACATACATACAGACATACATACATACATACATACATACATACATACGTACGTACATACATACATACATACATACATACATATATACGTACGTACGTACGTACGTACGTACGTACATACATACATACATACATACATACATACGTACATACATAAATACATACATACATACATACATACATACATACATACATACATACATACATACATGCATACATACATGCATACATACATACATGCATGCATACATACATACATACATACATACATACATACAGACAAGCATACATATGTACATACATACCTGCATACATACATGCATGCATACATACATGCATACATACATA
>SZWC01014889.1:0-11072 GCA_023375785.1 Penium margaritaceum
GCTCCGACGGAGGGGCGAATGAGGCTTATCGTTCCGACGGAGGGGCGGATGGGGCTTATTGTTCCGACGGAGGGGTATATGAGGGTCAAGGGTGACAAAACAGGGGGTAATCGGCATTTTCACCGTATGCAATTTTCAGGGGAATACCGGGAGGGGCTACCCCAGCACCAAGAAGAGCTACAGAACTTGGACGCACATGGAAGAAGGGAGCAATGTGAGGGGGGGGGTATGAATCAGACTATAGAGGAGACGAAAAAAATTACTAGATCAAACTACATACCATCTCATACCATTCCAGTTTTGGAAAGTGACAATGGTATAATTTGATACTTTTGCAAGGATTCTCAATCCCTCTCAACAAAAGAAGTTGAAAATTCTACTTACTTCATTCCGATCTTGTGAAATGGTGTTGTGCACATCATTTACGTAGGTGTCATGCACGCCCAACCGATGGAGAGTACAACAAGATTCCCCCCTTTCTAGAAACCTAGTTGAGGGTTCACCGCATGGGTAGGGGTGGGTGAAAATTTGCTAAGAAGCTTCCTAACTTTGCTGCTGCTGTCGTGACGACGATTTCCATTCAGGTGGCCCACTAGCAAGCAAGCAGGTCCAAGAAACAGCAAGGATCAGGCTAGGGAGACACGCAAAGTCTCATAAGCTCCAATAGCTTAGTAATGCAGAGAGAGAGGTGACAACTGAAAAACACACAGCATAAACATCTGCCGCGGCACACAATGGGTGACGCACGCGGCAGTGTCAGTTTGTCCTAAAACCGGCTCAAAACCACTGTTTTGGCCATAACTCTGCGCACAGGCATCCAAACACAACACCATCTGAACCTAGAGATGCAGAATCTCGAGCCGGATGGTACGACTGGTCACGCGCACAAGTCCAGCATCGATCGTTCAACAGACAATGCAAAACATGCAAATCAGGCCCGAGAGCCAGTCCACCGAGAAAACTCTAACGTCTGCAGAAAAACTGCAGAGCACAACAACAAGCACCCGGGACGTCTTGGCAACTGTCTGGCAGCTGCTGGTGGATAGAGCCATCACCCGTCGGTGCTCCGGCCCCAGCTGGGCCCGCATCAAGGATTTGCACGAGTATGGACACGACCGAGTGGTCACAATAAGCTATACAAACAGACGGTAACAACTCACATCACAACACTCCCCCATGACCCGATGGTACGCATGTCCATACACGTGCACAACTGACACAGGTGCGCAACAAGATGCTCAACAGTCTGTGCTCACACACCCCACTCTCAGCTTCACTCACGCAAGGGGCGTAGCCCGACAGAATGAATGGCCACTATGAACTTTCCGCGGGCAAGTGCCTTGGTCAAGAAGTTAGCCCGCTTCATGTTCGTGCCGACCCAGATGACGTAGATCGCCTGTCGCTCCAGAAGATAACGTGCAAAGTGATGCTCAACAATAATGTGCTTTGTGTGTGCATGAAACACACCAGAGTTCTCTGCAATGGCAAGAGCTCTCTGGTTGTCACAGCGGAGAACGACAAAAGGCATCGATTGACTCAACACACGAAACATGCGCTCCGGCCACACCCCCTCAGCAGCCCCAGCTCCCAGGGCAACATACTCAGCCTCTGATGAGCTACGTGCAATACAACCATGCTTGCCGTTGCGCCACGACACAGCGGTGTCACCAAGCAGGGATACGTAGCATGCCTGACTGCGCCCATCAGGACTCCACGTCCAGTCACTGTCTGTGTAGCCGTTGACTACCACCGAACACTGCCGTCGAAAGCAGAGTCCAAGGTACGGTGTGGACATCAAGTACCGCACCACTCGCACAGCTGCGTGAAGGGCTCTCGCTTGAGGACACTACGAAAACTGTGCAAGGAGGTTGATGGCGAAGCCAATGTCGGGTCGTGTGATAGTGGCCAAGTACATCAAAGAGCCAATCAGGCTCAAGTACAAGGTCACGTCCACTGTCTCCCCCTGGTCTGCGGGATCATCCACCTTCAGTGTACCTTGCCCATCAGGTGTGATGGGGGTGGAGGCTGTTGGAACTGCACCCAGGAGGTCTGCAAACCGCTCCTCGATAACGTGGTCGTAACGCGTCTGATGCAACAGGAGTGTCCGTCGCTGGCGATCACGCACGATCTCCATTTAGAGGAACACAGCTGCAGGACCAAGGTCCTTCGACCTGTAGGCAGCCTGGAGAATTGCCTTGGCCTCCTTCACGGCCTTTATAGAAGGAGACGCAATCAGGAGGTCGTCCATGTAGACCAAGTTGGCGGTGAAGCTCTCAGCTGTCCGTTTGAGAAAGAGGGAGGGGTCAGCGTCACTCTGGACATAACCGGCAAGTGTCAGTGTGCCGGTGATATCCAAGTTCCAGCACCTGGGTGACTGTTTCTGGCCGTACAAGGCCTTGCGCAAGCGCTAGACCTTGTCACCGACCTCGAATCTAGGTGGTTGGACAATGTAGATCTCCTCCTCTATGGTGCCATGGAGGAATGCGTTATTCACGTCCATCTGCTGCAGCTCCCAGTCGTGGTGAGGAACGACCCCGAACAGAGCGCTAGTGGTGGTCATGCAGCCAACGGGTGCGATGGTGTCAGTGAAATCTACTCCCTCGACCTACGAGAACCCCTTGACCGTCAAGCGAGCCTTGTAGCAATCGAGTTTGCCATCAGGCTTCACCTTCTTGCGAAAGACCCACTTTACTTGTACAGCATTCCGTCCAGGCGAGAGGTCGACAAGCTCATAAACACCGTGCTCACGGATGGCTCTGGGCTCATCCTCACAAGCAAGACGCCACAAGTCTGCATTGTGAGCTGAGAGTGCCTCCTTCAACGTGCCTGAATGAGGCATTGTCGAGGGAGTGCTCCGGGTGGCTAAGACACACGCCTCCGGACTCAATCTGACCACGACAAGGTCGGCTGCGGCATCGCAAGCGACCAAGAACTCTCGGGAGACCAACTCGTGATTGATAGGACATGCTAAATACACCTCAGTGTAGTCTGCCCGGAAACTCAAGCCAAAGGCCTTCGTGCCAGGCTTCCCACTCTGAACACTACGAGTCGGGCGCCTGGGCGCTGAGTCAGCAATCCGCTGAGCCCTAAAGGCCAACGGTCGAAGATGACCACCGGGCTCGCGGGAGTAGCCCGATGCTCAGGCGCTCACCTCAGGCAGCGTGGAAGGCTGCTGAGCCAGAGCCGTAGGGGACATAGGTGCATGCACGGGAGTGGGTGAGAGAGAGGGGACTAACACTGGCACGGCATCAGGTGTGCCAGAGGGTACTGACGCTCGTACGGGATCAAGTGTGCCAGAGGGGACCAACAGTGGCACGGGATCGGGTGTGCCGGAGGGGTTTGATACCTGCACGAGATAAGGTGTGCGAGAGGGGTCTGACACCGGCACGGGATCAGTTGTGTCAGAGGGGACCAACACCGGCACGGGATTAGGTATGCCAAAAGGGTCTGACACCGGCACGGGACCAGGTGTGCCACAGTGAACTGATGAGGCTACTGGACCCACAGCTACGTTGGCTAGATCATCAGAAGCCGGAGACAGGACCAGAGGTGACGGGGTCCGAACGGACCCATCCATAGGACTAGACTCCCCCATCCGTCGGGAGGCCACACAAGTAGGAACATGGTCGGTGGCCAGCGACATAATGCTGGACAAGTCGCATTAGGTGAGAGCCTCAAGAAGAGAGCATCTCGAGACTCGACAATGCGATGGGGAGCAAGGTCCCAAAAGCGCCCGGCCTTTGACTGCGGAGATGCCGAGAAAGGTACACATGCTTCCCCGAGGTGAGACCTTGGACCCCCTGGTGGTCCTCGGCGTACCAGACACATGGGAGGGACCCCTATATGCGGGCGAGATGGAGATCAGCACGATGGCCAAACCACAACTCGTACGGCGTGACATAGTCTGGAAGTAGACCATGCGGCAAGCGATACCAGACCCACGTCATGTAGGTGCAGTCTCAGCGTTGGAACTGCACCATGGATGATGCGTCCATGGTGTAGTTCCAATGCTCAGACACACCATTATGCTCTGTTGGACTAGGGGCGGAAAGCTGGTGAAAGATACTGTTCTTGGCAAAGTAGGCACCATCTCACCTAAAAGCTCACCACCACGATCCGAGCAGAACGTGTGCAGGGTGTGACGAGACTGATGCTCAACCATCACAAGCCACAGGCGGACCGCCAGTGGAGCATTGCTCTTGTGGCAGAGGCTGTAGATCCACCGCATCCGGATGAAGCCACTGGTCAGGGTAAGAACATATCGACCTCGATCAGAGAAGGGCTCGACTGGGAGAGGACCGAGATGTTCCGAGTGGACCAACTATAGTGGGCGCAGTGCCCGAGAGGAGTCAGGGTAAGAGCAACGATGCATCTTACCCTGGGTCAAAACCGACAGTCGGTCTTGGGTTGCTTCTCAAAAGAAGCTATGTCAAGACCGAGGGCTAGCCGAGTTCGAATGTGCTTGGACACAGTGTCCAAGCTCACATGGAAGAGGCGACGATGTAACAAGCGCTGGTGCTCAGGGGAGAGAACACAAGTGAAAAACACACGTGCAAAAGAGAGAGGGGGAGAAGAAACAGAGGGAATGCAACGAGACACACGATACAGGTCATCAACAACAGAGGCACGAAGCACGATGGCATGTGTGTCAAGAGCAGTCATTGTGGTAGAGTTAGCAAAGTGCTCAATNGCAAGGAAAAAGAGCACATCAGAAATGTGGAATGGGCCAGAGGGACCATCAAATCGCACAACCCCAACTCCATGCACAGGCAACGGCTGACCAGACCCTGTGCGAACGGACCAAACAGACGCAACGGGACCGAGCACAACGAAGTCACTACGACAACAGGTCATGTGATGGGTGGCACCAGAGTCAATAATGCAAGTGCCACTCGGCTCACGACCAATCATCGACACTGAGCAGCATGCCACAAAACACTCTGCCTCTCCTAGACACTCAGTAGAGGACTCAGGACAATGCTGAACAGCACGGATCTGTGACTCGTCAAGCTAGTCGATACTGTCAGGTCCATCCTCATTGCAAGCCAACTGAGCCCCACCACAAGCATCATCACGGGCAACAGACGCAGTAAGACAAGTAGTCTCGGGACCACTCGGCTGTGAAAACACACTCGCACCTCCTTGAGTACGAAGCGCCATCTTTTGACGAAGCTACCGTACTGGTCTCTGATTTCGTTTTTTTTTTCAAAATTGCTATTTATGTGTTCCATGATTTCAAACACGGATTTTGATGATTTAGTTATTTAGGTAGTTCCTAGACTTTCGTTGAACGAAAATTCATGATCTTTAAATTCGTCGAACAGTGTCAGATCCGTGCGCAGACGAGGATGAATCCTCGTCGAGCGCGCGTCTGACCGCAACGGTTGCTCACAAAAACCATCCTCTCGCTACCTAACAGGTCTGACGTGTCATATTTACATGTCAGACCTGTCAGACAGCGCGTCAGCGTGGTGCGCGATAGCCCACTCCGAGTGCGAACGAGACTTTTGAAGTTTTTTGCTGATTTTCGAGCTTGTGGAACCCGGTTCATGAACGAAAGTTTTTTGAGGCCTGCTAAAGTAATTATTTAGGTGATACCTAATCAATTCGTCTAATAAAAAATTCGTTCATTAAAAGCCTTCAAAAAACATATTTATAATCGAAATCAAAGATCAGTAGGGTATGCGATCGTGCGGTCCCGAGGGTCCACATCACCGCTGTCGCCTGGTGAAAAGGGTGCGTCTGCTGTAGTCGTGGTCGCGGTGCATCCGGTCCGTGTGTCACTAGAGGAAATCCGTCGCGTGTGCGCCGCCTGAAGGCCACGCATGATCCGAGTCCAGTGAAGGGGCTGTTCACACTCCGTGTAGCAGTGAGCACCTCCACAGTTGTAGCAGTGGACAGAACGTCCATTCCCACTACGCACTAGCTGCTGCTGCTATTGCTGCCGTTGCTGTTGCCCCTTCTCGGGTCGCTTTTTCCCCTTCTTCTCTTGTGCGGCCGCTACAATGCCATGAGTGTGGCCGCTCGGGGGAGAGGAGGAGGAGGAGGAGGAAGCGGTGGAGGTGGGACAAGTGAGCTGGGACAGAGGCGTAGGAAGGGTCGCAGTCACTACTGCAACAAGTGGACTCTGCTGATGGGCGATGGCAGCCTCATGAGCTGATGTGGCCTGGGTGAAGTAGCGATGGGCCCAAGGAAGCAGCTGACAACTCAGAGAGAGCCACACGATCGAAGCCGGTAAAGAGCTTCACGTGGTCCAAATGCGACCCCATCATGATTGTGTCGAGTGCCCACAAGTGTGTCCCGCCACCAGTCCCTAGGCGCGTGCAAAGGCGCATCGCGTGCCTCCCTCCGTCAGGGTCCCACATAGCAAGCTATGTGGGACCCTGACGGAGGGAGTGAAACTCACGTAGTCGAGCAGCCCTCGTGGCATGGGTCTCCGCAGCGAGAAGTGTCAGGGCGAGCTCCCAGCCATGACGCGAAGCTGCTCTAGTCCCAATCCCCGTCTCACGGAGGAAGGGTCTCCCGTGACATGGCGTAAAGGAGACAGCGGATGGCTCTCGCTGTTGTTTGGACCTGGTGAGCGTTGCGGGTCTGGTACTGGCTGTGGTAGTAGGGCCAGACACCCTCTGAATCGGTCCACACCTGAAATAAGGTCTCCCAGCAATCGAAGCCCTCGTCGCTATCGTAATGGGGTGGAGGTGACTCAAAGTCCTTCGTGGGGAGTGCGACCTCAGGCGCGGGAGACGATGGACGGGGTATGGGGAGCCCACCAGTGATGGAAACACCACCAAAAGTGAACGCTGTTGAACGACATGGCTGATGTTGATTGCGAGAAGGTGGCGGAGTGAGATGCTGTGACCCTAGTCGTAACTCACGGATGCACTCCTCAAGCACACAAAGCTCGTGCTCGAGTGAGTCATCCTCTATCTCCTCCTCATCCCAGGTGCCAACCTGTGATGAGTGGTGCTGAGACCGCGGCACTGTGTAGGGTGTAGACTGCTGAGCAGATGGTACAGCTCCAGTAGATCCTCCAGGTGGCTGCTGTGAGGCCCGCGAACGACCCCGTAGTAACTCCATGATCTCCTACAACGTGTCGAACTGCCGCTGCTGCTTCCTGCGCATTTCGTCTCGCGACCGACGAAGCTCGTCGATCGCGAGGGACTGCGACCGTGGACTCATAATGCCCAAAGAGGAAAAAGAGGAGGGGTGAACGAGCCCTTTGCCATTGTCACGGACTGGCGCCATCGCAATGCTCATTATGGGGCCGAACGTCGAAAGTGCTCCAAACAAGAAACAAATAGCGTTTCTCGACGAGTTCAAACGTTAAAAGAATAACATTTGACGCTGAAATTGCTGATGTCAGCAGAGTCGATGATGACATCAGCATTTTTTACGCTAGCAAAAAAACGCTAGCGTTTTCTCACCGACGTATTTTACGCCAGCGTTTCTTTGGGAGGTCACGCGAACTCCGCGTGACCGGTGGGGGGTGACCTCGTCGCCCCCTGCTCACGGCTGCGCACGGGCTGCGCAGGCCTGCGCAGTACCACGTAGGCCTGCCCAGTTTTGTGCAGTTTCTGCGGAGCTGTGCAACTGTACAACACTGCTGTGCAGCAGCAGTGCCGCGCAAGCCCGCTGCCGCTGCTGCGGCCGGTCTGCTGCTGTTGCGTCCGCCGCAACTAATGCTGCACTGCTGTAGCCGTTGCCGTGCCGCTGCTGCCGCTGTTGCTGTTGTCGCTGTAGCAGCTACAATGCTACTGTTGCGCTGCTGCTGCTGCTGCTTTCGTTGCTCCTATTCCGCTGCTGTCGCTACTCGGTGCTGGAAGCTGTTGTCGCCGCTGTGCGCTGCCACTGCTCGCAGCGGTCGCCGCAAGTTCTGATGAGAGCTGTTACTCCCTTTTTTTTGTATAAGCTGACAGCCAGACACGGTTGCTGCTTCCACCCGGTGCTGCTGCTGCTGACCGGCGTGGTTGCTGGAGCTCATCACTGCCGCAACTCCTCTTGCTACGGTGTGGCGATTCCGTGGTGACGTCGCTGCTGCTAACATCGGCTGCAACGGGTCCCAGGACGTGGCGGCAACGGTGACTCTCACTGTTGTTGCCGGTGCTCAGCCTCTGTGGCGCAACTCAATGAGAGGGGTCTGGCTACTCTGATACCATGAAAAGTTGCTAAGAAGTTTCCTAACCTTGCTGATGTTGACGTGGCAACACCGTCCAGTCATCTGGTGCACTAGCAAGCAAACAGGTGCAAGAAACAGCAAGGATCAGGCTAGGGAGAAGCGCAAAGTCTTATAAGCTCGAATAGCTTTGTAATGCAGAGAGAGGTGACAATTTACAACCACATAGCATAGATACTTGCCGCGGCACACAGCGGGTGACGCACACGGCAGTGTTAGTTTGTCCTAAAGCCGACTAAAAACCACTGTTTTGGCCGTAACTCTGCGCACAGGCATCCAAACACAACACCATCTGAACCTAGCGATGCAGAATCTCGAGCCGGACACTACGACTAGTCACATGCACAAGTCCGACATCGATCGTTTGACGGACAATGCAAAACATGCAAATCGGGCCCGAGAGCCAGTCCACCGAGAAAACTCTAGCGTCTGTAGAAAAATTGCAGAGCACCCCAGCAAGCACTCGGGACGTCGTGGCAACTGTCTGGCAGCTGCTGGTGGATGGATCCACCACCCATTGGAGCTGCGGCGCAAGCTGGGCCTGCATCAGGGATTCGCACGAGCATGGACACGACCGAGTGGTCGCAGTAANAGAGACACCTGGCCTACCCACCCACTCCAGCTGCACTCTCCCTCCTCCGCCCGCCGCAGCCTCCTCGAAGTCCTTCGCCGCGAGGGAAGATAGGTAGCCCAGTACCAGCAGGGGCTTGGGGAAGGACTCGTCGGTGCGCAGGCGCACGGTGGGCAGCGTGGCCGCGACTGTCTCTGCAACCGCGTCCACGGCGCCCGGACCCGAACCGGGATCCCTCAGCTTCTGCAGCGCTGCCTTCACCTGCTCGACGGCGGAGTCAGTTGCCGCGTAGTCCAGAGCTTTCTTCAGATTCGACTCCTTCTCGGAAGGCGACTTGGTCTCCTTGCTCTGTCTGTAGAACGCAAACGCCAAGCAGTCCGCTGGCGTGAAGCTGCGGCGTGCAAAAGATCATGGGAAAAAAAGATCATGCAAGATGGTGGAAACGATTGAAGAAGAATGCAGATGATGGTGTCAGTCAGAGAAAACGAATGAAAGTGGGGGTGGGAGGACCGAGGAAAGGGAGGGGAGGTGAAGTGCACCACCTGTAACCAAGCAGAGCAGGAGCAGGAAAGCAGGAAGAGCAAAGCGGGAGCAGGAAAGCAGTAGCAGCAAAGCAGCAGGAGAAAACACCGCAGGAACCTAAACCACGGCTGCAGAGTCTTTGCCCGTGAACAGCCTCCCTCTGACGAGTCCTCCAAATCCTGCAGCCACTGCTTCTCAAGAATTCTGGTGCTGGCGATGGGATTGTAAAGTCCGACACATTCCACAGGTTTGAACTCTACTCTTTGGGGGAGAAAAAGGTCTGGTCTGATGCTGCACTGTCGGTCTGACACAACTGCAATGCAGTTCAAACGATGCTGCACTGTCGGTCTAACACAACCGCAATGCAGTTTAAACGATTCTGCACTGTCGGTCTACCACAACCGCAATGCAGTCCAAACGACGCTGCACTGTCGGTCTAACACAACCGCAATGCAGTCTAAACGATGCTGCACTGTCGGTCTAACACAACCGCGATACAGTCTAAACGATTCTGCACTGTCGGTCTACCACAACCGCAATGCAGTCTAAACGATGCTGCACTGTCGGTCTAACACAACCGCAATGCAGTCTAAACGATGCTGCACTGTCGGTCTAACACAACCGCGATGCAGTCTAAACGATTCTGCACTGTCGGTCTACCACAACCGCAATGCAGTCTAAACGATGCTGCACTGTCGGTCTAACACAACCGCAATGCAGTCCAAACGACGCTGCACTGTCGGTCTAACACAACCGCAATGCAGTCCAAACGATGCTGCACTGTCGGTCTAACACAACCCACTAAGATTGCCACACAACAGGTCAGCTCTGTGGCAGGCTTCCTCAAAGAAAGTGGAAGAAAGTGAATTCGAAAGTAACATTACTTCCTATGGTTGAATTTGAACAAACATTCTGCGCTCGACGAATTCAAAAGGTTATCATAACAAATCTGAAGCTCATTGGTCGATTCCAATGCATCGTCTCCTCCATTTCCTCGTGCTGAACCCTAATGGTTTCCTTGTCTTTGTGATGACTTTTACCCACAACAAATATAGCTGAAAGCACATCCTTGCTCAACCGTAGACTGCGCTGATTGTCCGGGTTGTCACACGTCGACACCCACACCTCGCCTTCGCAGCCCAAAAAACCCCTCGACATGTTGGCAACTGCTGTGTGGCAGTTGCAAGCTTTGGTCTTTTTTCGCTCCACATACACGAGCACAGCCTCCCTCACAGCCTCACTCGCAGCCACTGACGCCGAAATCAAGAGCATGAAACAAATGAATGCGGCTGTTTTTCAAATTTAACAGACCATGTGCCTCTCGGCGTACGAAACTAAAAGAGCATCAAAAGAACTTGAACCCGATGAACTCTTAACGAAATTCCGGATGATTAAACTAGGAGAAAAAAGAAAAGAAAAGAAAAAAAAAACGGTCGAAACTACGGAGCAGTAGGGTGCTGCGCTGCTGCTACTGGCAGCAGCGGAGTAGTCTGTGGGCTCTGCTGCACAGACAGAGTCCGCAGAGAGCGTTACAAGGCTTTTGATCCCATCCCAATGAGGTCTCCGTGTCAGCAGCGGCATCAGTGCAGTGCATCAGAACAGTTCACAGGATGCGGAGAAAAATGCATTTTCTTTTGCTTCCAGTCTGGGAGCAGCATTCAGTTCCTCTTCTTCCCATGAAAAACCCACCACGAGCCAAAACAAGGAAAGGATGAGGGATGGGGGCATTCCACCCGTCCAACCTACATGTTGAAATGCCTCTCTGCCCTCCACCCCTTTCCTCCTCTTGCCTTCATCCTTCGCTCC
>SZWC01014889.1:13258-38633 GCA_023375785.1 Penium margaritaceum
ACGAGGGAAGGAGGAGGGCGTGTGAGGCGGAGAGGTGACGATAACGACTTGTCGGCCGCTTCTGCTGGACGCCAGGCTTTGCTCAGGGGAATGCGGAAAAAGGAGAAGGGCGACGGGTAGCCGCTGTGGAGACGTACTGCGGCGTTACTGCTCCTGCTGCTGCTGCCGCCACAGCAACTGCCTCCATTCCGAACATTCCCGGGCGAAACATGATGTATTGCTGGGTGGACAATCTGCGTGTTGCAGATACGCCCCGCGCACGTCCCGAGAGAAGACGCCATTGGAGCCAGAGGTGCCCCGTGCCCCTGTCCACACGTCTCCTCGTCCTTCCTGCCGGTTTGCCTAACTGGTCCTTGATCCTTGGACCCTGCCGAGGACGCCGGGGCTGTCTGCCGCGCTCCTGTTACAAGAACTCCCTCAGATTGTTGAACCTCGCAAAAATTTGAAGACGGAAGTTCCGACACAGCAGACGTGTTCCGTGCTCTTTCGTGCAGACGCCGGGGGCACACCGTTGCGGTTTCCCTGGTGGACACGCGTTCGTCCTACAAAAGCTGGACTAAAGACTGAAGACTGAAGACCTCCGGGAGCAGGAGGAACGCAGGACGCAGGACAATTGAGGGCTGGAAATGAGGAGCAAGGGAAGGGTTATGTGTAACCGGAGAATACCAAAAAATAAAAACGAGTGCTGTATGTTGCACGCAAAGCGTGCATAGGGTTACATAGTAACAACGTAAAATTATCATTCATTCGGCCGTCAAAATGGAATTGAAGAGAACAATCTCATAAACTTCAAAATTTTGAGAAGATACAAGAACCCCATCCATTCCTCGCAAAATGAAAAAGAATACAAAGATCTTCTATGAACTTCAAAGAAGTCCATCATGTACGTTCCATGTTAGTTTTTGTCAATAGTAGAGGTCTCAAAACACGAGTATCTTTTTTAAGGAAAAATTTTGCATTAATTAATTTTTTATCATGCAATTTTGTTCAATGATGAATGTTTTCTAGGAAAAAAGGGGAAATGTGGGAGTTCTAGGTGAAATTTTCATGTAGTAGAATATAAAATTCGTAAACTTCTATAATTTAACAATTTCTCTATATTTATTTTGCGTTAATGTACCGCAATCTTTCTTCTCCTAATGTTTTGTTTCCGGGATCAATTGGTTGGCTAGTCTAGCCAAACAACTGACTTGTCTGGACGGGAAGCTTGGCCAAGCTTCCCGTCCAATTCGTTCCACAAAGCCTACTGTCCGTTATGTAGCTGACTCGCTTTGCTTGTCCGATTCTGTTCTTTCGGGTTTCTTCTTACACAAAAACCCGTGTTTGGACGCAAAAAAATAGCCTTTTTTGTCCGATGCCTCGCAAGGCTAAAAGTCTAAGGAGCGACTCAGAGAGCGGAAACAAAATTAAAATTTGAAAAAGCGCTGTGTGATTGTCGGCGCAAAGATAAATGCTGAAAAACTAGTTTATTCAACTAGCAAGGCGATTGTAAGAGGGTTACTATGTAACCCAAAAAAGAAGAAGAAGAAAAGAAAGAAAGAGGGTGGGACGCGTAGGCACGACTGACAAGGAGAGGAGGTCACGCGAGCGAGCAAGCGGGCAACGTTTTGCTCACGGCACAATGGGAAGCATCACGCGAAAGAAAAAAGGGGAAATAAGGGGAAAGAGAGGAGGGGGTGCCGTGTACATAACTGCAAGTGAAGCAAAAAATCAATGGTCCCGTCGAAGGTAAGAGAACATTCTCCAACTCGTCGATGGACAAAAAGAAAAAGGAGTTTTTGCCATTTTCTCTTTAGCGTGGCAAATACGTGCAAGTGAAAGGATAACTTGTTCTAAGCGGCGCACACGCCGCCAAAACACGCCCCGAGGAAGCGTGGAATGCAAAAAAAAGGTTTGGAACGTGGCTGGAACCCGCTGGAAAGGCAACTTACATGCCCGAATCGCATTTTAGTACAAAACTAGGCTAGGTTGAGACTTGTTTGACTTCTTTACTACACCTATATAAGTAGTAACTTTCATGTACCATTTTTATGTCTCAAGATTATTTAACTCTACTCTTCCAACACTTAAGCCTAGACGTTCTCATCTTGTCTATGTGTAAGAGACATCACTTCTTAACTACTGAGAGGAGGAGGAAGTAGGTTTCCAACTCAGAACTCTGTCAATGTTTTCTAAAAGGTTAGAAAGTGAAAGAGGGGGATTTATGCAACGAATTTCAATAAAAGACCGGAGGCCAAGACTACAGTACGCGCAATAGACCAAGGCAAGCGTGGGACGGCGAGAGAGCACCGGGACATCATGTGCGGCTACACGACTCTGCAAGGTGAGCATGGGTGACTAGAGTGGGTTTTCAGTGGTTGGGTGCAGAGCCAGTTGGGATAGAAACAAAAAAAAGGATTACACGTGGAGAAGAAGAGAAGCAAGGGACGCAACAGAATTTACCAGGTCAGCATCAGCGGACAAAGAGGTGAGTGAGTTTTGATGTTTCTTTGTTTTAAAAAAAAAGGAAAAGAGGAAGCTAGTGGACAAGAAAAGAAAAATACATATAAAGAGACGTTGAGGAATTTTGGTGTGTGAGAAAAGGACAAGGAGTTCATGTGCCTTCAACTCAAGGTACAAGCTCGCGGATTGACTACAAGGAAAAGCATATCGTGGAAAGAGACAAGTAAAAAACTGAATTCTACCGACATTCTTACGACTTTTGTTGGGTAGTGTTGGGTGGGGCCTGGTTGCCAAAAGGCACGCACAATCATTCCGTAGCACTTGTGGTATCAGTTGGTGTCTAGTGGATGGGGCGTTTGCATTTGACTTAGAATTTTGGAAATGTCAGAGTAAATTTTTTTCATGTTTGGTTCTGTGCTAGTCGTTTTTGTTGGTGGAAAGTTTTCTTTGTATCAGAGCCAGGTTGATTGGCGTGGTAAACTGAAAACAAAAAAACCTTTTGTGACCTTAAAAAAAAACTAAGTTAAATAATAATTTAAAGAGAAAAGGAAACACTCTAAGGAAACACTTGCTTTAATGTTTTTCTCTGTTTAATGGATCGTTGAGTTGTTATTCTGTGTAGGGTGGGCCACCTTTTAGTTTCCGTTTGCTTGTGTTGGGGTGGTGTTACATGTGAAAAGGAGTGGGAGGGGACCATATTTTATTATTTTTTTCTTTTGTCATTTGAAGAAAAAAAACAAAACAAAAGAAAGAGAATAAAGTTGAAGAGGCCTTTAAAAGAGCCCAAGAAAAAGGAGAAGGGGCCAAACAAAGAGAAGAGAAAGAGAAATACATATATGGCCCAATTTTCAATCCTTGACAAAAATGTGGTGGCGATAGGAGGTTGGGGAGTGGAGGTAAAAGTAGGGAATAGAGTGTTGTGCGGGCGTAAAGTGACTTGTTGTGCACGTGAAGTGATTGTCATAGTGATTATTGTGACCCCGCTAGACAAAAGGGAGAACGATCGAATTGTCATTTTTTTGGAACCCACCGTTGGTAGTGGGGTGTTTTTTTGTGACGTGGCACCCCGCACTCTTTGTGTGAGGTCACCCCAAGGTCACCAAAAGGTATGACTTGGGAGGATTGTGCATTGAAAACTGTGTTGCACCATGCATGTTTAGTGTTGTGATAAAACAAAAAGTTGTGCACAATGGTTGATGTGGTCTTGTGTGAAATTTCACAGTGGCAAAGGGACCTACTAATTGTGGTAGCGTGAGGCGGGGAACCCTTCCCTCTCGCTATCGGGGACTAGAATCGCATGTATGTCCTAGTGGAGGTGTAATAGAGTTCGAGGAAGTGGTTGGGGAGTTGGGAAGTAGGAATCCACTGATAAGGAAGTTGGAAAAACGGGAATCAACTGAAGAGTTGTCCAAAGAACTTAAACGGCTCTCCTTGGGAGAATCAAGAAAGGGTGTGGTCGAAGAAGAAAAGAAGGGGGAGGGTGAGGAACAAGGCGAGGGATCTGGTGGCCCTCCAACAATGGCAATGCCATTTTTGGTATCATTAGGAGAACTCAAATTCTATACCGGTGACCAGAAGAAAGCAGTGGTAGGGGTAGAGAAATTCCAATGTATTTTGGCACTAGGTTTTCATAATGTGGAGGATGATGTGATGCTTGGATATGTTAAGAGCTACGTGGGTGGTGATGAAAGGGAATGGGCTTCTACAGATAACTTTGTGGACATGAGGGATTTTTGGCTAAGTTCTAAGGCAATGTTTAAGCCAACCGATGAAGAGGTGACTGCTCGAAATATGCAGAAGTTGGATCATCTCCAGCAAACTCAGAGACGAATGGTACGAGAGTTAGCATAACAGATCTGCCACTTGGTAGCAACATTATTGACCTACCTAGAAACAAAAAGGATGGATAATTTTCTTGTTGTGCTTGATCGTGTCACCAGATCTGTAGTCATTCTAATGCAGCCACGCACCTTAGTGGCTTGTGTTAGTACAATGGAGTGGCATAAGTATCATGCAGGTGGGTTACGCAACTATCAACAAGACGGACCGTGGCAACTGAACGTAAATGCTACAACATACATACTAGCACAAGCAGGGGTGGGGATTATTCATCCACAACAGCAACAGCAGCACACACAATAACAATAGCACATGCAAGAGTAGTTGATGCAATCGTAGTAAAAGTAGCAGCCGACGTGGGAGGAGATGCGGAGACTGGTAGTAGAAGTAGAGAAGATGTGACTCCAACTTGCACAAGTGGAGCAGGTGGGACTAGCGGCTCTAATGAACCTCGGATGGTCTTCAGTGCTCGATGGGCCCTCGCCACACCAAAGGCCCCAATTATGCTACGAGTGCAGGAAGGAAGGCAATATAGATTGCTTCTGTCCAAGATTAACCCATCCGCCACCAGCCAACTATGTAGTAGCTCAAGAAATGACACCGGCTGCGCGCATTATAGCGGGGCTTACACCTATTGGTGCATGTGTGGCGCATGGGCATGCTTCTCACTACGCAGGAGCAAAGGAGCCTTCAGCAGCAGCATGCATAATTGGACGTCTTGGAGGCCCAACAGCCACCACAGCAGCTACTATAGCAGCATCATGTGAGGCACAAGGGGCTTTTTCAAATGCATGTGGTTTGGGGGCATCTGCACTAATAGTATCAGTATTATCATCCGCGGTCGTAATGAAGGTTGGAGTAGCCAAGCCTTCCTACCCAGCAGTGCATAGAGATCAACTGCCGACCAAGCCTGAGAGGGCATACATTCCTCCCACCTTATAGGAGGTCAGGGCCATTCAGGCCATTCGAGTGCAGTAGGGGGCGTCTCATCCACTTCGAGACCGTCAGGCAAAAAATGTTCGACTGCCATACAAGGGAAGTATAGGAGTGATGCCCAAGGTATCATTGGTGGAGCAGATGAAGACCACACCAGTGAAGGTGAGCATGTGGAATGACATCCATGCCTGTCTTGCTGCACGAGAGGAACTGGTGGGGTTGCTTGTGAGTGATGGAGTTGTTGAAGGAGACGGAGGAAAGGAAGCAATACAAGCAGCACCGGTAGTAGTTTTTGTACAGTTGGGGAGGAGGGACTGAGAGGAGAACCTGAGCGTAAGGGGAAGAAGTGGGTTTCCGAGGGTCCAGCTGAGTGGGATGATCAAGAGGCAGCAGAAGAGGCAGCATCAATTGTATCTGTTGAGGAGGCAATGATTGTGGAGAAGGGGGAAGGGTTGAATAGGAGGGTGGTGGTTGAGGCGATGGTGGCAGGGGGGTAGGCACCTATCTTCATCGTATGTCTTACCTTAGTTTGGATCGGCCCGCACGAGCTTAAATGGATTTTTGACCCCAAGGCGAGCACCACAACCCTGTCGCAGATGGTGGCGAGGCTCTTGGGGCTCCTCGATGTGGTCAAGCCGAGCAACGTACGCTTCCAGATGTCGAATGGTGGTGAGTTCAGGCCTTGGGGCATGATCAAGGGCGTTCCCATTTGGATTGGTGAGCTAACGCTGGAGGTGGATGTAGCATTAACAACAGCCATGAGCTATGACTTACTTTTGGGAAACAATTGGATTTTCCTTCCAAAGGTAATCATTGACGAGGAGAAGGAGTTACGCTTCAGACTTTCCCCAACACAAGTGGCATTTGTGCCATTGGAATATGGCATTGTTCCACGCAAGGCGCGACCTCCTCTCAAGCAACAGCAGATGATCACATTCTCCGTTGCGGCACCATTGGCAATGTGGGAGGCAGGGATGGTGCGTGGTGGACAAGCAACAATAGGCTGAGAGCACGGGATGCACAATGGGTCATCACAGTAGCTGGCAACGATCAGCGTGGGAGCAAGAGAGGAAGAGGTGAACGAGGAAGGACATGTAAGAAATAATGAGGACCATGCAGCAAAGGAGTGTGTCCACACATATCTAGACCCAACAGTGGATGAACAACTTGAGCCGGAGTTGCAATGGCTCTACAACTGTGCACATTGTAGTCCTGGTTACTTCTAATCTTACTATTTTTAGGAGGGCGCAATGCAATGTGAAAAGGGCCATTCACATCCGTAGGAGGCCGTTGGCGGGAGCAAGTAAGGAGGAACATCTTGTGGAGCGGTAGATGAGGGAGAATTGTGCGTGTACAAGAGGGGATTATTCACCATCAACCTATGATTATTCACCATCAACCTCATTGATCTTTCCCAACTCAGAGGTAGACAGTGTAGTAGAGTTACCTTGATCCGAGTAAGCCATCAAGGTACGAGACTCAAGCGTGCTACAGAAGGTCATCGACATGTCCGTTTGCTCAAAGCTCGTGGGTGGATGGCTGGAGGAGAGCGACAATGAATGTGAATCTCTTGGGGGCATGCCTGGGAAAGATGACGTAGGCCTTGGGACTACTAGTGAGGGGAGAGCTGATGGAGTAAAAGAGGATGAGGAGGTGATGGCTAAGCAGTTTGGGGATGGAGAAGGGATGGTTGTTACTAAAGAAGGAGCAGAAGGAGCTCATATTGATCTTGAGGAGGGTCGAGAGGAAGAATTCAAAGGAGAAGTAGGAGAGGATGAAGTGGGAGAGGAGAGGGAGGCAAGAGAAGAGAAAATAAGAGAGAATGAAGTTGAAGGGGGCAGAGGAGGAGTGGAGAAAGCACAAGAGGGAGGGAGTATGGAAGTAGAAGATGAAGAGAGGGAAGCAGAGGATAATGAGAGGGGAGCAGGAGACAATGAGAGGGGAGTAGAGGACAATGAGAGAGAAGTAAAGGATGGTGAGGGGGTACTTGAAGAGGGTGATGTGTCGACTATACAAGTTGGTACAAGTGAAGTAGCAGTTGTGGAAGCAACATCCGTAGAGGGTCGTTTTGTTCAGCCAAATACCGTACGACGCATACAATTTGCATGGAGGACGACAAGTGGTTTACACCCTTGGCCTCAACCAGTAAGGGTGGTGGAGAGCACCCTGGCATATAACCTCACCCATGTCATAGAGAGGCGTATAGAAATCTATGACCGGAGGTATTGACGTGAAGGGCTGGATGTGGATGCATTGGATTTTGCACGCTGGAAGTACGATGAGATGAAGTGGGGGCTGCATGAGATGGATTCTGCAAGCAACGAGGAACTGAGAGATTATGCATGGCAAAGGGCGATGGATATGGGGGAAGACACTCACACCAGAGGATTTTTCTTGGGATCCTTCATTGCAATGGTTGAGGAGGTGATATCATTCAAGGAGCAATAGGAGGAGTAGAGGAGAGGGGCATGCATGCCCTCATCACGCCGAGTTCATGAATGGGAGAATGGGAAGGATGACATTGGAGACTTGCAAGGAGAGGAGGATGGCATGATAGAAGGCTACATGATGCTCTCTAAGTTAGCACAAAGTGAGGTGCAACTCATCCACAGGAAGCATCGAAAATTCAACGTGGGGGCTGCTAGCACAAGCTACCTTACCGAGCAACCCATTGCGGATCGAGTTGCACTTGCTCAACTCCTCTTGAAAGCACTTGAGGGAATGGGAGGCCTTGTCTCTTGTGATACTTGGGCGGAATTCTGAACCATCACGGACGAGTTGGTGGAGGAGAATGATGACTCCCCCTCACCATCTTCTTCAAGTGAAGTGGTAGGGTCATATGGAGCTGACGAGACGACTGAGTCGGTGAGTATGGATGAGGAAGCTGACTTGATGAGGGAAGGATAATTGGGGATTGATGACAAATTGGAGCAGGACATAGTTGAGATGGAATACATGGGGTCACGGGATGAGCCATGACATACCTTCACCATGCACAAGGATGAGGATGATGGACCTAGTGCTGAAGGAGGGATGGAAGATGTTACAAGAATGAGGAGAGGAGTGGACTCCACAAGCATAGTAGGAATTAGTTCAAGTGATGATGAGGTCGAAGTTAACAGCGGAAAGGAAGGAGGAAGTGGAGGAGGAGAGTATTTGAGGGAGGAGAGAAATGAGATACTGGGTGAGGATGAGAATAGTGAAGCAACTACAAAACACATATACGACAACATCATAGCTGAACTACATAGCAAAAATTTGAGGAGTGAGGAGGGTGTTTGTTGGTATGCAATAGAGTTAAGAAAACATCTCCTCGGGGACCGCACAATTGTGCCAATGACCTAGTTGGGAGCTTTTCATGCAGTAGTGGAGACAATTACAGTGGAGATTCGTTGTCAGAAGGGGGAAATGGAGGGCAAGGCAAGGATAGTTGCATCTGATTGAGCGTTTCTTAGAGTGGACGAAGATAAGGAGGAATGCTTTACGAAGCATAGGAAGGGTGGGGACTAGCTCTTGCAACACATTGCTGAGCATGAGGTCGAACGGAGGATGGGGTTGTTGCCAACCAAGAGAATCAAGCTAGCTCTCTAGTGGGAGGTGAACAGCCAGTACTGCGTGGACTCCTGGCCACTTGACTGGTTAATTGGCCGGCTTCGTAAGGGGTTACAGGGTAAGGGTGATCTGGTGGCTACCGACACCTGGGAGACCTTTGAGGTGATAAAGAGGGGCCCACAGAAGGACAATAGTCTCTCTGTAGTCTTCAGATCATCCTCTAGGTCAGTTTCACAAATGGCTACTTGAGTGGACACGGATGCGGAGATGGATGTGGATGTTGAGATCGTGGAGGTGGAGGGAGAAGTAGTGGGAGTGGGAGAGGCTCTAGTGGTAGAAGCAGTGGAGGGTCAAGGGGGTTTTGAGCATGTGGTTGAGGTCTCAGGAGGAGAAGGAAGTGCTGATTACAAGGGGGACTCTGAAGAGGACAGGGAGCCTTATGTCAAGGAAATTGACAAGTTGCTGAGTGCAGGCTTGGTGGAGAGAGGGATGGATGATGAGGATGATGGCAAGGGACACATGGAAGAGTATGGTGGAGCAGGGGCTGAGGGTAAGAAGCAGCAACAGGCAGTCTCCATGATTGATTTGGTGGTCAATGATGCCTTTGTGCAGGTCCCAAGTTTTTTCAAGCTGACAAAGTAGGAGAGAGCCGACCTCCAGGCCTTGTGCGCATGCTCTGCGCACATCTTCAACTTAACGCCTGAGAGGATTGGAGATTGTGGCGTAGACTTTATCATTGACACAGGAGACTCAAAACCAATTGTCACTCGGCCTTTGAGGATGTCTCCAAAGGAAAAGGAGGTGTTAAAGGGAAAGATTCAAGAATGGTTGGAGTAGGGAGTGATCAAGCCTAGCTTTAGCCCTTGGGCCTTTCCCTTGGTTATGGTCCCAAAGAAGGATGGAGGTTACCAAGTATGTATTGACTATCACATTGAATGAAGAGACATTTGCTGATGTGTACCCGCTTCTGAGGATTGATGACATCATTGATGTTCTGGGTGGATGCATGGTGTACAGTACTCTTGATGCAAAGGTAGCGTATCATGCAAACATGATGGGCCCAAGAAGCATAGCAAAGACAACATTTGTGACACATAGGGGGCTCTATGAGTTTTTTAGGTTCCCCGTTGGCCAAAAAATGCACCAACAGCTATTTAAGGCGTCATCAACAGTATCCTACATGTCATCACTTGTACCGTACCTTACCTGGACAACATTATCATCTTCTCTAAAGACTAGAACAACCACATATGTGATTTGGAACAAGTGCTTTCACATCTAAAAGAAGCCGGGCTGATTTTGAAGGCGTCAAAGTGCAGCTTGGGGGCAGAGAAGGTGTTGTACTTGGGCCATGTGGTGGGAGTCGAGGGTGTAGCAGAAAATCTTGAGAAGGTGGCAACAATTGGTAACATGCCAATACTAACGAACCCAACAGAGGTGCACAGATTCCTTGGACTTGCAAGCTACTACCAAAGATTTGTAAATGAATTTGCAAAGATTTCCAGACCCTTACATGCATTGATAAGTGTACAAACGTAGTTTGACTGGAGAAAAGAGTGTCAAAGCAAATTTGAGCAGCTGAAGGAGACACTAATGAATGCACCAATCCTTATGTCACCAGATTTCAGCAAGCCATTCATTGTCAAGACATATTTCAGATACCATGGCATGGGAGTACTGCTGGCACAAAAAGATTTTTACAAGAGAGAGAGGGTGGCTTGCTATGCCAGTAGGACATTGGTCGGGGCAAAGGTGAATCATCCACCTCTTGAGGGAGAGTGCCTGGTGGTGGTGTGGGCTATGCATGATTTTTGCCCATACATCCCCGACTCCAAATTCACTTTGGAGACCGGCCACTACGCCCTCGAATGGTTGCATACCATGAAAAATCCAACACGGAAGCTGGTGCATTTGGCAATCCTTCTACAAGAGTACCAATTTGAGGTCCAATATCGGAAGGGGGCATCTATGGGGAACGTGGACGGCATGTCACGTCTTCCGATGCAGGCTCTAGAGCGGCCATCAGCATGTGAGGGGGAGTTGGAGACTGGCTATCCTCTCATGGGCAACTTCATGATGCAAGCAACTGAAGCAAAAGCAGCAGATGGCGAGCATCAGACTGGGGGAGGTGAGGCTGGAGGAATGCAAGCAGTAAGAAGGGAGAATGATCAAGGAAAAAGTAACAGACCAGCACAGCCACAACATAAGGGGATGCAACACGTAGCAGCCATGAAATTAAAAGGGATAGGTGTGGAGGAAGTGGGGGCAGAGGGTCAAAATCAGGACCCCCAGCAAAAATAATCATCATCACTTTGACACTACATGGCAAGAAGAGGAGGAGGAGAAGGCAGTTGATGTCAGTCATGAAGTTAACCCTCTTATCTTCTTGAAGAGAGGAGATGTAATCTTAGCATACAGTGACAAGGAGAAGCGTTCGGTGTGGGCAAGAGCTCAAAGATTTTATGTCGTGGCGGGTCAGCTCATGTGCCTACCGATTGGGAGGTACCCTGCACGACAAGTACCACCTATTTGGCAGCGAGAGGAGATTGTGGTAAGTGCTCACAAGATGGGCCACTATGGGGTAGAAAGGAAGGAATGTATGGTGAGTGCTAACTTCTATTGGGCAGACATTCTCCGCACAATGAGGAACATCATGCTCTCTTGCCAGGGGTGTGTCTTCATGAAGGCAACCTTCACCCTCAAGTTGCCTTTGAAGCTCGTACCAGTTGTCGGACCATGGCATAGGTTGGTGGTGGATCTCACAAAGCTACCACGGACGCTGAGTGGGAACCATGATCAGTTCACCAATTGGTTGGAGGTGAAAGCACTCCCACGGAAGACAAAAACTCTTGTAGCAGACGTTTTTGCTAGAAGATGTGATCTCCATGCACGATGCGCCGAGAATGCTGAACTTTGACTACTAAGGGGAGTTCCAAAAAGAGGTGAAGGCGTTGTTGCAAGCCTAGGATGTCTACATTGCGTTATCAACTCCTGAACATCCATAGTTATCAGGGATGGTGGAGCGCTTCAATTGCACCCTAAAGGTAGCTTTGGCAAAGACAACGGCAATGCACGGCATGCAAAGGGATTGGGTGCTCCACTTGGTGGCAGCTGGATACAGATTTGCAGTACAGTCATCCACTAAGTTTAGCCCATTCTACTTGACCTATGCGAGGGAGCCCCAGCTGAGTTTGTTGGGTGAGAAGACATTTGGAGAAGTGCAGTTGGGAGAAGTAATGAAGCAAGAAGTGGTGGAGTACGTGATTGAATGTGTAGGTGACGTGCGAGCCACTATCTCACTAGTTTAACAAAATTGTGATCGCGGGGCAGCAACACAACGAAATCAATATGATTCAAGACATAATGTACCTTCAGAGAAGAGCAAGGTGAAACTGGGAGACTTAGTCTGTGGAATTCTTCACAAGGAGGAGGGAGGACAAAGCGAGAGAATTCAGTACAAGGACCTTGGAGGGTTGATGAGGTCTTTGTTGATGGTTGTGTCAAGTTCATTGGGACGAATCGAACCAAGGGCTTTGTCACCAGTCTAGAGAACTTACATCTTGTGAATGATCCTGATAAGTACTTTCAGTGGGTTAGCTCTATTGCACCGAGTGAGCACATGTGGGAGAAGCTGAAGAAATGGCGGAAGCATACATCTCTCGTTGGAGAAAGGAGTACAAGAACATCAACACGATAGCAAGCCAGTGTTGAGTAAGCTGGATGGGAGAGTGATGATGAGATGGAGAACTTCCCCCTACAAAGGTACCTTTTAACAGCTACAACTACTCCAATCATAGAGAATAAAACAATAGCGAAAGAGGAGGAGCCTGGCGAAGAGACAGCAGATGAGGGAGAGGAGGAGGTTAGGAAGGGAATGGATGGTTTTCAAGATGAGGAAGATGCACAAGAGAAGCAACAAGCAAGATTAGGGAAAACGCCGTCCTTGACTATCAAAGAAGGATTGGAAGGCACATTGATGGTACCAAAAGACAGCGATGATGGGGGTAAAGTAAAGAAGGAAGTGAGTGTTGTATCGAGTGGACAAGATGATAGATGGTGAGTTACAAAAGGGAAGGGGAGCAGAAAGGAGAGTGCAAAAGGAGATGAGTAAGGAGAGGCAAGCAACAAGGGTAAGAGGATGAAGGAAGGAAGTGGTGGGGGCATGGGTGGTGCTCCACCGCCATCACAAAAACAAGAAGACTGTGGGAGTGTCCAATGGAGGGCATCCCAAGGAGAAGCAACATGGAGGAGGAAAGGAGTGGAAAGGGGAGTCTGCTAGGCCTGGGTTTCAATGCAAGGTGGCCCTTATGGTATCGATGCTTTTCTAAAAAAAAATGTACTCCCCTTGAAGCAGTAGGAATCTTTCTACCTAACGTATGGGTGGTGTTATGAGCTACAGAGCAACTCCCTTGGAAGGTTACAGCTGAAACCAGAGAAAAAAAAAAAGAAAAAGCAGGAAAGAAAGAGGGTGTGACGCGTAGGCACAACTAACAGGGAAATGGCCTCGTCAAAGGTAAAGGTAGCTTCTCCAACTCATCGATGGACAAAAAGAAACAGGAGTTTTTGCCATTTTCTCTCTAGCATGGCAAATAGGTGCAAGTGAAAGGATGCTTTGCTCTTGGCGGCGCACACGCCACCAAAACACGCCCCGAGGAAGCATGGAAGGCAAGAAAAGAAGGTTTGGAATGTGGTAGGAACCTGCTGCAAAGGCGACTTGCGTGCCTGAAACACGTTTTAGGACGGAACTAGGCTAGGATTATACTTCTTTGTTACTAGACTAGTATAAGTAGTAACTTTCATGTACCATTTTTGTGTCTCAAGATCATTCAACTCTACTCTTCCAACACTTATGCCTAGACGTTCTCATCTTGTCTAAGTGTGAGAGACATCACTTCTTGACTGCCGAGAGGAGGAGGAAGTCAGTTTCAAAGTCAAAACCTTGTCAAATGCTTCTAGACGGTAAGAAAGTGAGAGAAGGGGATTTATGCAACGGATTTCTACACAAGACTAGAGGCCGAAACTATAGTACACACAATAGAACGAAGCAAGCGTGGGACGGCGAGAGAGCGCCAGGACATCATGTGAGGCTTCACGACTCTACAAGGTGAGCGTGGGTGACTAGAATGAGTTTTGAAGGGTTATGTTCAGGATCGGTTGGGACAAGAACAAAAGAAAGGGACTACACGTGGAGAATAAGAGAAGCAACGGAAGTGACAGAATTCACAAGGTCAGAATCAACGACAAAGAGGTGAGTGTGCTTGGATGTTTCTTTGTATTTAAAAACAAAGAAAAAGAGGGAACAAGTGAGAAAAAAACAGAATTATAAAGAGACGATCAGGAATTTTGGTGTTTGAGAAAAGGACGTGTGCCTTAAACTCAACGTACAAGCTCAGGAATTGACTGCAAGGAAAAGTATATCGTGGAAAGAGACTCATAAAAAGCAGAGTTTTATTGACATTCTTATGCCTTTTGCTGGGGAGTTTTGGGTGGGGGCTGGGTACCAAGAGCCACGCACAATCATTTTGTTGCGCTTTTGTTGTCTTTTGGTTTCTAGTGGTTGGGGCGTTGGAATTTTACTTAGAATTTTGGAAACATGAGAGTGAATGTTTTTAGTGTTTGGTTTTAGGTGAGTCGTTTTTTTTGGTGGAAATTTTCTTCCTTATAGATGGAGAGGGCAAGTCTACGAAAAAAACTCTAGGAGCGACCCTCCAACAAGGACCAAGAAATCCATCGTACGAGAATTGAATTATGATTTTTGGCCCAATTACTTGATTCAACTCTCAACTATAACATCATCTATCGATTGGAATGAAGCAAAAGACCAAATGTAATATGAAAAAAAAAGAAATTTCACACTGCTAGTGCACTTTTGCCGCATACCCACTGTTGTTGCAACCAGTTTACACTTTACCAAGATTACACAAAAAACATTACGGGGTGTGTCCATATACCCGCAGATTTTGTGAACAAGCCTCCCAAGTCCAGTGACCTCTCTTTAACAATGCCATATCCATCAATTCTTTACTTTATACTCTTACATCCATAGGTCAAAGAAAAACAACGTATGAAAAAAGCGCACAAACACCATGTCGTCGTTGCATGAAATGCAGTGTAGGAACGATGACATCATCAAGCCCCTTGAACAATCACAAAACCAATAATTGAGGTGCTCAAGATTGTTTGAGGGGGGGGGGGTTGCGTGAGGAGACCAAGACACTTCATGCATTGAAAGGAAATCTGCTCAGCCCCGCTACCACGGGGTCCAACAGATAACTACTAAAAAAATAAATCCCTCAACCCCAAATTCAATTCGGGGTTGGATTTGAAATTGTTTGTCTCGCGAACCAATGGTGTTTTTTGTCGCAAAAAAATGGGCGTTTTTGCTTAATTACGATCAACATGTGACCCTTTTTCATTTTTTTCGACACGCAAGCCCCCTACTACGATGTTGGATTTCATGTTTTGCAACAGCTTTGTCAGCGCAAAAACAAAAGGCTAAATCATAACAAGGGGGTTTACACGTTGATTTTTTAAGGGTTATCACTCGATTGCGATCTCGTGAGGGAGCGAGGGTTGCGATCATGCGACAATCACATGACCCTCCTCGCCATGCTCAATCAGCAATGCATGTCGTTGATCGAGCATGGTGGGTGAGGCCACATACCTTGTTCATTTTTTTAATACTGGGTATGGTAGAAATAAAACTCCACTCGTGAATATGGGAGGATTTGCCCTTTAGGATCGTGGATATCCTGGCTATTTTGCCCAAAATATTATGCACAGGCCACTTTGTCATAAACATGACAAAAAAATTCCATCGAATGCATAAAATCTTTATGAGGGCCACTTTTGAAAACTATTTCTTTAGATGCCCATCCTGGAAAAAGTGAGTATTGAGAAAAGTAAGATTCCCCACATACCCACTCTCCACACCCGCCAACACAACATGAGAGGCTCAAAACAGGATTGCAGTGTTGGCCCACGCTACAAGGACAGAGTGGCAAATGACTTAATGGATAGACCACACATCGACTTGAATTCTCTCTTACTTGGCAAGATTCTGGTTCTGGTCACCCATTGGTCTAGTGCATACGTGAATCTTTCAAGTGTCCAATGATCGAGGACATCACATTTGCCTCTCACAAGGACCAAACACCCCATGAATATGATGTGTGCATGCAAATCTCTTAACATTAACCGTGTAAATCATTGTTGAACCTACACATCCTTTGTTCAACAAGTCACCGTAGTCAAACCTGAAAATCGCCAATGTTTGGGGACAACCCACCGTACTAGAGGGCGAGGGCGCGCCATCTCTGTCGTCGACTCCACATTGAATGCGGTGCCTGGTGTACCTCGCCACATACTATCACACAGACGAGATGCAAAACCATCTCAAATCGACCGATTGTAAATAGTTCACTGTACAAAGGTCATGGTTTGCATGACCATCATTTGTGCAAGTGTGACTTGAGCGTCACATTAAAAGTGGATGCCCATGTCAATTACCTCGCAACAGTTCCTGTTTTTGCAACTCATCAACATGGCTATCGACAATGACAGGGGTGAGGTTTTGAATGGCCCTGGCAAATGAGACCATGTAAGAGCGTGTGGCGGAGAGGAAGGATTACTACAATTGGGCATGTTGCATTCACGGCAAACCGGAGCTTCATGGGCTACCATAAAGGCAAGCTTTGACGATCGTGTAACGCGGAATGGGATGACATCATGGAAATCCACACCTCTTAGACCAGAGACCATGGTTTGGATTCCAGGCAGGCGTATGCCCTCTCTATGTCTACTTAACACTTGTGATCCATTAGAGCCCTGACTCTAAACAAAGCCTTCGAGCCCTTAGTGGTGCAAGAAGTGGGCATATGGAATATATATCTCTGTAGTCATGTATGATGTGTCCACAAAACTCCAATCCATGTTGAAATGAAACGCATGTGGTTAAGTGTACAAATTATTTCACAAATAATGTATGATGTATCCACTACAGACATTATTGTCTCATTGTGGAAAAAATGGGTAACTGTAATATTCATTCCTCACTTTATTTCCAATATTCCATCTACTACTTTCATGTGCTTGTCTATGTGCCATGTGAAGCTTTTACTCAACACCATGATGATTGTATCTGGTATGGAAAAGACTATAGTGTCTACAGAAACAAACTTTGGAATATAGGATGTGCGCCCAAATAGGAGCTTTGTGTCTGCTTACTTGGGAGGATGTTGTATGTCATAGCCAACATGTTTACATTTATAAACTCTCCAAGTCAAGTCAATGTAACTCATGAAGGATATCATTCAACTTCTATAAAACTCTCTTCTACTGTGTAATGTTAGATTGTGATAGAATTTTGAATCACAATCCTTAGTAATTACTGTATTATTCTCATTCATTCTGGAATACAAGAATAATTTAGGAAGTAGAATGAAAACAAGAGTAGATCATGTCAAAACCAACATTGAATTCATCATGTCCAGTTTAAGAAAGGTGTTAGGTCACATGTTCTAATCTACACTTGCACATATAGGGGTAGGTCGTGCACGGAATATATGACACCACAAGTTGGACACTCGGCCTTTATAGTGAACTCCTGACAAGCATCATGCATCAGTGGTTCAAAGAGGGTTTCACAAAATCTAGTACATGGTTTGGTCGCTTGAGATATGGCCTCTCACCTCTTTCTATCTCCTAGGCTGAGAGATACCATCTTGTAATAGATGACCTGTCCATCCCTTGTCACACCACCCATGTCATGGGCCACGTGTGAAATGACCTAGTGACAGTGCAATTTCATACTTGTTCCCGTCTTAACCACATTCATGAGAAAGACATGGACTTGTACACAAAAGAGGAACATGAAAATGAATGGTTGAGGGCACGAAATGTCAACAGATACTAACAAATGGGCAAGTCAATGATGCATGCACCAACACATTACCAATAGTGAGACGTAACGACCCGTGCAAATTTTCTTCATCCAAGTGGCTCCTTGTCCTCAAAGGTGACCGTGGAGGACGAGTCGTCTTTAGAATCCCACTCCTCAATCTTTGTTATAACATAGTCGGAGGATTTTTCCTTCTTTGACCATTATGTGATGGACAAAGCATTGTCTTTAATGTTTTGTGCTACTGCCTCGAGAATCACATGGTCCTCTACATGGGAGTACACCACATGATCTGCTGCATTACTTACTCTGGTAGGTTTTGTGTCTGCAACACGACGTGCACTAGTGGTTTTCAGTACTCTATCACCCAATTCACTTATTCTTGCTACGTTCCAACCAACTATAACAGTTGATTATGTTGTTGCTATTTCTACATTGTCCTTGTCTATCACGAGCTAGACCTCAGGGACAACACCAGAGTTAGATCCTACGGCCCTCTCTTGGTTATCTGGTGCCATGTATACCGTGCGTTCTTTGTGTAGTTTTTTACTATTGCACCGGGAAGCAAGGCAATCATAAGACTTGGATTCATGCGTAAGCTTTTTCCATTCTCCAAACAACTCATATAGTCACACATATAGGTGCAAAAGCAATGCAAGGGGTATAGATGACGAAGGTCCATGACGCTTATGTTCGACAAATCGGGCACGTTGCTTGTCGTATGTACGCCATGTGCCACGTATATATAGACCATAATCCACTTGTCTTGTGGGATATCTTGTTCTTTACCACCACCAAAGATTGAATTTGAGCCTTAATTTGATGCCCTTGAAAGCTCCTCCAAAGTGCACTTGAATTCCTTGGTGTTGAAAGCCCGCATGAGGGTTCAGAAGAGGTGCGCTGCTAGCGTACTCACTTTGGACTCCATGTTCTTGTGCATGTTATGTCCATAAAGAGTGTGCATTACACCGGGCATCTCACAGGCCACAATAACAAGGACCCCTCCATAACGATTGGAGATGATGGTTATTCCACAATGACGTGCTACAAGATACGCCTCCAATAGCGGCTATATGAACCAAGTCGAGTTGGCCTTGTCTCCTCGGATGCGCAATGCCAATGCCATGGAAAAATGTTAACAAGAAATAGAGCACACAAATCTTTGCATTGTAGGTTGGGAAGAGGGAAAAAGAGAGTGTTGTTCTGCCCAATGAAAATCTCTTGTGCCACCTTCTTTGCTTGTTACACCAACTGGGAGAAGACATTCTAACCATTTCATGCCTGTAAAATCTGCTATATTTCCTTTCTATTGGTGGCGGGCTTCTTTTTATTGTCGGCTTGATGTGGCGCATGATCCATGCAACACGAAGTGCCTGATCACCCTTCTTGGTGGTGGGTGGAAAACTGTGGCTATCATTGTGCCTTATCATGGCAATGTTGCCTTACTTTTGCGGGTACCATTCCTTTAGTAGCAACACGCGGTCTTCCACAAACAGCAACATACCTTAAGATAGGTGTGCTCACTACGAACCTTAGAGAGCGGTATGTTGTCATCAACTATGAAATCATACACAACTTCTTGAGAGGCTTCCATGTTGTAAAAGGCTCTACCACTTGGGAAATCCTACATCTGGTGGTGCGCTTGTGTTTGCGAGCAGGGTGAGCGGTTAATGTAATTGTGCCACTTTTGTTTAGCGAGGGCGGTGTAGTTTTCTCATCAGATGACCCTACACAAAAGACACATATTATCATGTCAAAAAGATGGGTGGAAGCAAATGAAAAGGACAAATAGTGTTTGGAAGTTTGTGGAGAGTGTACTTCAAGAAAGCAAAAGGTCCAAACCTGTCATGTGCAATGCCATTTCTACAAACATATTGGGATTAGTCCACATGCGCTGTAACCACAAAAGGGATGGACACATTGACTTCCTACAATCGGCATCGTGTGCTCTTCTACATACTCAAGAGAGTGTGGGATCCTATGCTTTACAACACTTATGTGAGAGTAGTCATGCTCCTTTGAGTGAATGAAGAGGAATGAGGAATCAGGGTGAAAATGGAAGACAAGGACCTCGTCACTTGGCTATTTGCCTCGTGTGGCATAGAAATTTGAGGTCATTTTGGCCAAAAGTGGTGTTAAGAATGTATCTCATGCGTCATAACATGCACCCTATCCACAATTGGCACATGGTAAACCCATCCAATAGCACAAGGAGGCAAGTCATCCTGGAGATAGGACCCATTGCAAAAATTTGGTGAAATCGAGTGGACATGACGACTACACATGAACAATGGCTAAAGGTTGCAACAGCAGTGGACGATGAGAGAAAACTTCCACATTGCATTGTTGGTCGATTGACCATGATGAAAATTGTCAGAAACCATGAAAGAGGGAAGAACACATTCGGTGAAACATCGTAGGTAGGCACGTAATGGTCAAGCGAGTAAAGTTGACAGCCTGTGGCTTGTCCGTAAAATATCCCCTAGGTGGCACTACTTGTATGTGAATGACAGTTGGCAATGTCCACCTAACAAACCTGTCGTGTGATTCAGAAATAGGAGGGTTAGACTCTATTCAGACATCGTTGAGGTTGCTGTACGACACCTCTCTTATCTGTTTAGCAACAATTCCATCTTCTCTTACTTTCTACATGGGGGTGATGTCATCATTACCTCCGTCATCTAAATTTCAATCCCCTTCTCTAAAGGGACCAAGAAGTTAGGGGTGAAGTAAACAGTCACGCACATGTTTGATCTGTCAAAATCCATGATTTGTATCAAGTCACTTTGAAAGCACATGAATCACGGTTCATGTCATGGGCTTTCAAATCAGTAAAAATGAAAACATGATATTTCGACACCCGCTTTTCAAGAAATTTATTTCGTAATCGGTGTAGCATTGATTAGTTTGCAATGGTGGGAGGTACAAGCATGAATGCAGGTGCTTTGGGAAATTTGGGTATATGAAGCATCATTTCTTAAAAGTGAGTATCATGTTTAATTCTTGCAAGAAAAGGTCAGGTGGAAATTTGGCAACCAAAACAGCTAGTGTAGCGGACGTAGGCCAAACATTAAAAAAGGATAGAACAGAAATCAATGCAAATATTTCATAGAATGAAAAATATGCATACAGGAAAAATTATGTCAAAATGACGATGTTGATCAACCTTAAGGTATATGTGAAGATTCCACCTTTGACTACTGAGGTGTCCTTAGGTTTTTCTAATCTCTTTGATTAATGTAAATGTATAAACTTTGGATACTTAAATGTTTTCTGAAAACATAGAATACACCCGTTCAAGTTCAAGTAAAATAAAAGATGGAAACATAAAATTGAGTACAATAAAACTCTTTCTCACTTTCAATGCCTAATTTGAATCCAAAGAGTTCATATGGAATACCTAAATGAGAAACTTCATGAAAAATATTGATGTATCATCTTCATGAATTTGTACAAAAATTAACATGCATTTATGTTATTCAAAGGAGTTTCTACAGTTATTAGTTCAGGGTTAGTCTACTAATAATGGAGTAAAATCATCATTACATTCATAAACTCAAAATGATACAATTTGTTTAACATGAAATGTGTAAACAAAAAATGAAAATGATTTCAATGTTATTTTGAATGAATTGAAATTTGATCCTCATTGTAACTTAAGTAATCGTTTATTGTATACATTATCAATACATTTGAACAAGTAAAGGGTTTAAATGAAGATTATCCTTACCATAGAAGATAAAGATGATCAACCTATAGTTTTGAGAGTGAATTTGTTCCACATTGCCTACAAACTCACACCATCCACCCTTTGATTATGCGAGGTTGGAGGTTTGAAAAACACTATCAATGTGCCTTTCTCATTCTCCAAAAAGCAACATGTAACACATGTAACATGTAACATGATTATAAGAATAATCTTAGAAAGGAATGGGAACGTGGACTTGTGATGATGAATCACCTCAAAAGAAGGTGTTTATTCTATTCAGATTTGGGGAGCTCACAGTGACATTCACTACATGCTCCATTGCACGAGAGGTCCTATGGCATTAGGGGGACCCTAATGTCATAGGATCTCTCGTGCCCAACACGCATACCTTGTACGATTTGTTGAAGAAACAACAAAAGCAAAGGACTGGAATTCAATCTTGTTAGAAGTAAAATGTTTTTACAAGGAAGAATAACTTAACAAACAACTCAGCATAAGGCTCCAACATAACTCTTGGTCCTATAATGTGGCTGAACACTTTATTAGGCCACTGTCGCAATTGTGAAAGGCTTTCTAGTTCTGAATGCTTCCTCTTGTCGGGCTGGCAATCCTTTTGAGTTGTACAAGGGCCTTAGAGGGACTAACCTCCTCCTAGGCTGGTAGAACTTGACAAGATTTCAAGGATCTTCGAGTGATCAATGATATCATCCTCCACCTAGGTTGGCATGCAAGTGCCGGACATAGAGGGTTCTAGGAGGCACCTCAAATAACGTCGTCAATGATTACGGTGCAAAGGCATGAATCCTTTCACGTGGTGTTTTGGATTGTAGTAGAGATACTGAAGTATAAGTGGATTTTCATGATCTAATTTCCATTTAATCTACGTCTTTTATGGGAGCTAGAATTGTGATTCAATACTCATGAATTTTACAACGAAGTAATATCATTTTACCATAAACATCAAGAAAGCCTTGAATCATCATTTTTGCTGCCAAACATCATTGGAGGATATCCTGATTTTCAATCTTACTTGAATTTGCTTGAAATCACTTTTGATGATGATTTCCTAGGTGGATGTTGTTGATTTCTGGGCTGATAGGTGTATGAGTGTAGAAATGTTTTCTTTGTAAGAAACGTGCATCATTTTTAACATGTTTAGTTATGTCATTGGATTTTAGTTTTGAAATAACTTAACAGGTTTAAGTTATGTCCATTCTTCGTTTTTGTGGAAATAGATAATGAAATCCCCATTAAGGGGGTGAATAAGATGTTTTATTTTGATTTTGATTGTACCAGTGACTATTGGCACACCCTCCATCAAGAACTTTGGCAAATTCTTGTATATGTTAACGATTGTGTGAAATCCCATTTGAAGTATCATGCATTGAATGAGACTCTTTTTGGCACTTTTAAGTGCTCTAAACCCAATTTCTTCGAACATGGCATTGCTCCTAACTTCTAGGTGAAAACTTACGTGCCAAAGACTAAATACTGAGTTTGAATTCATGGGGTTAAGACGTTAGCTTATAGGCCTACGACATTTTTTTATAGTAATGTTCCCAAACTTCAACGGTCACATAATACCTTCTACTCGTGTAGCAACGAGTTAAAATGATCTTGTCTCTTTGATTGAGGCGTGCTTCTGGCATTTCACACTTATCCACCAAATCAAGATAATGTACTATCTTTTTTAGAAGCAAAAAGACGTAGTAACATTGAGATTTGTCTGATTTCATGTTGATTTTAGCGCATTCCATCCTATTAAAAAAGTGTTGAAAATCGTTTATTGAGTGCAATGTATGTATGACTTTAGAATCAAAATCAAAAGCAGAGTGTTGCTTCAACCCTAATTGTTTCAAAAATGTTATTGAAAATGAAACTTCCTTCATGTCAAAATCATGCAGTCTGACTAGAAAATTAGTTATGAAATGGCTGAAGGGATCTTTATGCTTGGATTTAGATAAAAAGGAAATGCCATACTTTTATGGCCATGGGGTTTGACGACAAAACAACCAGTGTACTTATGATACTTCATAAATGATACGGAGTCTTTTTATGAACCCAATTGAAGCACCTTATTGTAGCAACATGTGATGGTGAGAAGCCAACCAGGTATGCAGCAAAGACATTCTAGTATCGGCCTACTTTTGGTATACCCACCATTTTGGTTGCCAAGTTTTCTCCTAGGCATTTCTTGTAGAAATTGGAAACAAATGCTCAATTTACACATAAGCTACTTTCTAGACGCACTATGATTGAGCTATATTTCTTGCTGGATTGATTTTATGGTGGGTAGAAAAGATAAGATGCAATGAGTCTAGACTAACAATTGTTTTTTGGGGTTTTGACAACTTAATGTTAGAATTTTAAATGAAACAATACTTTAAGTTAATGATGTTTTATGATTTATCATTAAAGAAACATGGTTAAAAAAAGGATTTTTTAAAAGTAATCTCATCATTGAATCTTCATTTTCCATGAGGCTCACAAATCAATTTGAAAAATATTCATACGATCACATCTACAAAAGTTTCACCAAAAAGGGAGAAGATAGAGTTTTGTAACAAGAATATTCCTTTGTTTAGCTGCCATTAAATTTCTACAATGTTCTTCTTATTAAATGGTGATGTTCAACCTGTTTTGCAAAGATGGCACATTCAACATTTATTGGTATGGATGGCATGTTTGAGTTCAACTTGGAAACATTCCTTGAAACTTGAACATCTTTTGAATTCATAATCAATTTTGACTAGTGTCACATAAAAACTATTCTTCAAGTTTTCCAAATGCATAAGAATCTACACAAAAGTGGTTGGCTTTTAGTGTTTTATAGGAGCTATGACGTTTCTTTCTCAAACATTCAGTAGATAGCCATCGATAGAACAAGAGCACCATGTGGCAGTCACGTATGTGGTATGGCATTGTAATATCCTGTCATGCCCACCATTCAAGTTTGTAACTAGAAATTTCAATAATGTGAAGAATGGACCATTCAATCCGGCCCCGACATCCTCGCCGAAATAGTTGCCACCGTGCTTCTGCTAGAAAATTGATTTGGGTACGGGTTTGAAACAAGCCTTCAACTCTAATCTATCCTGAAGCAAACAGACAAATCCGTCCTATTGCGGTGTCAAAACACGGATATGTCCCCTTTTTTATATAAGCAGAAAAAAGTGGTCCCATGGTGAAGGAGTATTCAAGTATGTCTTCAGGAAATGGTGTCTTGCGAATGATCAGAAAAAAATGTCCCCCTTTCGTTTGCAATGTTACGTCACCCGAACCATTTTGCAAATAAAGAATGGTCCACATTTTTTTTTATTCCATTTCTCTCTAGGTAGAAAAATGGTCATAGTGGAAAACATACATGTTGAACAGGACCCTTGGCAAAGGCGGTTGGGATGCCCCAACAAATTGGGGCGATGAGCATTTGCACTAAGGAGCATTCTAAACGCTTGCCGTAGCTGTGATCCATGAACACTGAGGAAGGGAGGGGGACATCTGTGAACACCAAGCGAGGGAGGGAGAGAAACATGAGATGCGCAGTGGGGAGGGGCAAAAAAACACCTCCAAAATGTCTAACAGTGGTACCAGAGCAGAATGCGGCAAGGCGAAGGGCTAGGTGGAGGGAGGGCGGTGTGAGGGCGAGAGGAATGGGAGTTAAAGGGAGAGGCGACGAGATTGGGAGGGGAAGTCGGTGAGTGAAGTTTACCAGGTGGCAACAAGAGAGGGGGAGTTGGAGGTAGTGAGAGAGGTGGAAAGGGAGGAAGCAATAGAGAGGAAGGAGGAGCTGAAAAGAGGGGCTTATGGGTGCTTGGTGGAGGGAAGAGGAGTTAGTTGGGGTGGATTGGAGCAGTCTAACGAAGGGGTATGCAAAGGGTGAGAGGGAGTTGGCGGCAGTAGAAGAGGGGGAATGGGAGATGGCGGGAGAGGGGGAGGACAAGGTAGTGTAGGATGGGGAGGGGGAGAGGGAGGCACAGAGGCAGGGGGATGTCTGTAAG
>SZWC01014890.1:12554-30583 GCA_023375785.1 Penium margaritaceum
CAAACATAGAAGTTGGATGAGAGCGAAGGCGCTCTCACTGCTTGTGACCTTAGCGGTTGCGTGCGTGAAACTTCCCTAACCAGAGGAGTGGGCCCATAATCCTTTGTTAGCTATTGAGCAAACACCTCTGGCAGAGAAGCCGCAAAACCGAAAGGCTCACAAAGGTTTTTAGGCCTTCTTCATTTGTTGACATGTGTCATGCCCCCCAAACTCAATCAGGCATACACTTCACCTTCAAGAGTACTAACACCTTAGAATTACATCTCAAGACGAGGTCAAGTTGTCAATATGCAAGCTAGCATCAAGCAAGGGCTAATTGATAAGCATGCAAGACAAGTCCTTTTTTAGTTGTATGTCTAGTCCTAGAACTCCAAAGCACATTCATGGGAAGTGGCCTAAACCAACCACATCACCAATAGACTTGCACTGTGGGCTTGACACATAAGCATCCTTGTGTCAAGGTGACAGACCAACCATGTAGCGTCCAAGAAGCTACGGACTTTCTTTCTTGGAAGCTTCCATTGCAAACAAGATGTGCATGGGGCCAGGATTGAACTCATGACCTCTAACTTGACCAAATCAACAAAATGGCCAAGGTAACCACTCACCCATATTGCGTACTCAAAGGTATTATCTCACATGAGATAGAGCATAGTTGAGTCACATCACAGTGGATCCAGGGGTCATACCTCTACAAGGGGCAGAGCATTCCTGATCCGTCCTAAAACACTGAACAAGGGGCAAAAACTATCAACATACTCTGCCACGCCCGACTCCTGACGCAAACGTCGGAGACTGTACCGTGCCTCAAACATCTCGTTCAGCTTGTTGAATTGAGCAAGGATAGCGCACACAAAGTCGCTCCACGTTTCTAGTGGCGTGAGAGAGAGGTGCCATATCGGATTTATCTGCTCGAGGGGTAGTATGACTGTAGTTGACGATGTGCGAACGGTCGCGAGAGCCGTTGATCCAGCTCTGCCGGTCTCCTGCTGTTGTTGAATGGCCTTTAAATCAGACCAACAACTCAAAGTCGAGTCACACAAATTCAAGGCCACGAGGTCAATTTTGTTTTTGTCATTGTTGACCCAAGTAGCCGTGAAGAATGCCTCCAAACATGTCAGCCACATCCTGACTGTTGGTCCCTTGGATTTTGCGGGATTGAACGGCTCAGGGAGTGCCGATTGAATATTGGGTTCACTCAAGAGTTGCAAGTTTCTCCCACTGAGTACTACTTTGTGCACACAAGAAACTCAAAGCTCTTCCATTGCCTTGTTGAGCTGTTGGAGGAGATGGTTGTTGAGGCTCTCGAGTGCCGACAATTGTTGGTATAGGTCTTCGTTGATTTGTGCTTGCTGGCCGGTGCCTCCCATCGTGTCAGGTGTTGACCCAACGGGCTGCGCCGGTAGCAAAGGGTTGGTCGAGCCCAAGGGGTCCGTAACCTGATTGGCTGTTGGGTTCATCAGTGTTGTACCATTTGCAGCGAAAGTTGCTGCCGTCGCCTGCTTCACCTAGAAAGCGTTGTTGCTTGTGTGCTGCTGATTCGCCATCGGTGGCTTACCTGCCAAGGACTGTTGCTCGTCACCGGGTGTGTTTGCTTTGTTCACCATTGTTGTCATGAACACCGTGATTTGCTGAACAGTGGAGATGTGGCAAGGACTTGTGCGACGTTGTCGGCAGTTAGTTAATGCATTGGTTTTCCCTCCAGCGCCGTTGCACTCTGATACCAAAAGTAAGACCGAGCAGAACGTAGGTGGTTCACAAGGATGAGGTGCATGACAAAAGACGATTTGGGAGTTTGGGATAGTTGGATAATTTGTGTTGAGCAATAAGTGTACTTCGATGACAAGTGTCAAGTGCGCCAAGCACATGTATACAATGCTAAGAATGAGAATGAGGCATAAGTCGTGTCATCGACATTCCAGCCGAGGGATGCGTGCGAGGCTATGCCGTGAATGGCGGATTGGAGAAGCTACGCCGAGAATTCGGGCGGCTTTGAGAATATCATGATGCTTACTTGTAAAAGTCGGGCTTAATTGAGAAGTCTAGTGAATGATATCAAAACATCAATATGGTTCATGAAAATTCTGTCGACCCTTCTGGAATGTGGTCAACGTTGTAAGAAAGTTATGTAACGGAACTCGGGAGGTTGGGGAAGTTGGCAAAAATACCCGTGGCCAAAGAGCGTAAGAATCCAAAGTCGCCGTGAGGTTGACCATGAATGTAAGAACAGAAATGTCCACTCGTGAGTTTTAGGGACTCGTGTACATGAGTGACATAACAATGTGCATGGCATGTATTGCGCAAACATACCTCATGCAAGAGGAAATGCAATGAATTCACAATTTGAAGGTACCTAAGAAATTCTAATGTCTGGGATAAGGACAGTTATGTCATTCAGAACGAGGTCGAGATTGGTCATTTTCTGCCACATTGGACTAAGGATTGAAAGGATTCCAACAATTTTAGAATGCAGGTGGTTGGAAGTCATCCTTGTGGGTTTTCATTGTTCCTCATGGGGTCGTTGCTCCCATGTGAGAATGAGATTGAGCGATGATTGCTTTGTTTTTTAACGTGAAAATCCCCTAGTCTGATGGAAGATTTCTATGTTCTACGTGGGCTTGCAATTTCCCTCGATTACGATCGAGCAAAACCGCCTGTTTAAAAATCAAGAGAAAACGTTATTTCTTTCCCGCAACATGCAAATCCCCCTAATTTCACATGTAAAACATAACTGAACTCTCTCTGAGAATACAATAAGAGATTAATGGTTTAAGTTATGTGTATGGTCCTATTATAGATGGAGGAGACATGTGAGAGATTAATGAAGAATATAGAGGTCACCCTTCAACACACGGCACCATGGTATAGAAGAGTCACGCAAAGTTACACGGGAGAGAGACTAGCAATGAACAAGTGAAACAAGTCACAGGTCACGGAAGTCATCCACACGGACACGAGAAAGCGAGCAGCAACCTCCTTCTTGCTCGCTACCCTGAGGAATGGTGATCTTAAACCACCACCTGCAGAGTTTTGGGAACTACCCAATCCAACGTATTGCCAAAAACAACAGCTGGCAGTAACTAGGCTTGGTCGAATTCCCGGCTTCGTCTATGCCAAGGACGCAAACAAGCAAGAGGTTACATGTGTGGCTGAGACATAAGAGCACGCAAGAATGGTGAAGCCTGTTGGCCTCTTGGCCAAAAGAGGTTGGCCCGGCGTGAGGTCACCCGGTCATAAAGGCATCGCATGGAGCGTTGTCTCTCTCAGGTCAGTCACCTGCATCAGGTGAGTGAGGTGCGTGTGCAGCAAGGCAACATGTCACCACATGATACTGAAACATAACCAAGACTCTCCCATGACCCACACAGACATGCACACAAATGCTCACAGTCACAACACCTACATCACAAGAAGAGACGCACGACTGTACAAAGGCAATAGCACAATAGATCAGCCTGGAGCATCAGAAGCGCACATCAGTCCAACAGCATGAACAGCTGCCTTGAAGACAAAAATGCTAAGTGCCTTCATGAGAAAGTCAGCTCGCGGCTATCGGGTGTCAACATATCCAATCTGACCATCACTTGCATCCACACGCTCATGCATGATGTAGTGTTCCACATTGAGATACTTTGTGTGAGTGTGATGCATACCATCATGCTCAGCAATTGCCTTTGTGCTTTTATTTTCACCGTGCAAAGTGATATAACAGATGGGGACACGTAACTCCTGCAACAGTCAACACAACCAGATGCTCTCACAAGTGCTTGCACCAATAGGAACATACTCAGCCTCACTGGAGCTGTGCACCACACAACCTTTCCTGCTACTTTTCCATGAGATCGTTGTCCCCCCAATAAGGAAGATATAGCTAGTGCAACTACGAGCATCCACATCATGCGTCCAATCACTGTCAGTGTACCCATCGATGACCACTGACGATTGTGCTTGGTAACAGAGACAAACACGAGCAGTAGAGAGTGCATACCTGACTACACGCAATGCTGCCTCCAGTTGTCGTGCCTTAGGGTACTATGAGAGCTGATCAAGGAAATTCACAGCAAAGGTGATGTCTACTCTCGTGGTGGTGGTCAGGTACATCAGAGAGCCTATGACTCGCAGGTGTCAGTCACATTCACTTGCTACCCCAACTTTGAAACATCCAGTGGTTTTCACCAACTGCTGCCCGACTGGTGTCATCCATGTTGAATCACTGGGTGCAGTCTTGAGCAAGGAGGCAAAGCGCTCCCATCAGCTCCTGATGTATGTAACCTAGTGAACATGAAGAACACAACAAACACGATTAGGCTCAATCTCCACACCTAGAAAGACACGAGCTGGACCCGAGCTTTGATCTTGTATGTTGACTACAACAAGGACTTGACAGATGCCACTACCTCTTGCATTGGAGATGCGATCAGCAAGTCATCGGCGTAGATAAGGATGGCGGCAAATGGTGCTGACGGTGGGATGAAAAGTAGGGCAGGATCAACTGTGCTTCGTTGACTTCTCCCTTTCTATATGGTTGAGGTGATTTCCTGATTCCAGCACCTTGGGGACAGCTTGAGACCATAGAGGGCCTTTCGTAGTCCCCAGAATCTATCAGTGCCGTCTGAAAACCCTGGTGGCTGGACCACGTAAATCTCCTCGTCTAACCGTCCATGGAGGAAGGTCTTATTAACGTCCATCTACTCGAGCTCCCAATCATGGTGTGCGACAAGACTTAGGAAAGCTCGAGTGGTGGTGTAACGTCTGACATGGACAAATTTCTCGTCGAAGTCAACACTGGGAATTTGGAAAAAGTCCTTGGCAATAAGCTGTACCTTGTATTTTTCAAGCTCACCGTTGGGCTTGTACTTCCGACAAAAAAACACATTGGACGTCAATGGCCTTGCGGCCCACCGGTAGATCGACCAGCTTGTAGAAGGCATGGTTGTCTAGAGTTCTAAGCTCATCTCGCATGACAGCCTCCCACCATGTTGAGTCAGGTGCCGTACGTACCTGTCAAACTGTGGTGGAATTAGGCGACGAGGGTGATGCAATAGATGTTCATTTACGGTCAATCACCCCAAAAGTACACACTGATGAAGTAGTGTACAAACTTAAAACATATGGGGAGGATGTTTCCTGGAATTGAGTTAAAAGTAACAGGAATGCTTCCTAGAAGTTACGTTGGTGGTTGCTTTGATTTTCACAGGATTTTGGCTTAGTGGACCAGCCACGTTGATGTGTCCTTGCCAATATTTCCATGTAAATAAGAATTGGCTGAGCCATCACTCTAACACGACTGTTGTCTTGTTAGAGTGATGGCTCAGCCAAGTCCAACGGACAAATGCCTTTTTTCCCTTGGATTTATCTCAAAGATACCATCAAATCCGCATCTCAGAAGATGATGTGTCCAAAACAACATTTTGATTGCACATGGAACACTATCAATGTCGAGTTTTGTCTTTTAAGATGCGGCGTTGTTACCTCAAGGGTATTAAGCGATGGATATGAGGGTGCCAGAAAGTGACAAAAATGGGTTTTTTGATAAAAATTATCTGGCATGACAGCTGCATAGAGGAAGTTTCACAGGTTCCAATGCACTTTACAGAAATCAACTAGAAGTCCGTTTGAGTGAGATATGGATTTCCAAAGTTTGGAGATCGTGGGTCGGGTTCAAGCGACGACATGGGCACTTTCAGCTCAAAAGGCGGCAGAATTATTGACTAGGATGGCTGAGAGCGGCCTTCAAGGAGAAAAGCCGACTGGAGGACCTCCAGGAGAGTTCAAGGAAGGAGCATTCCACAATTATTTGCCATTCAGGTCGTGTGAGACATGATTCTTATGTGTTACAAGGTGACTGTCACTCATCCCGCTAGGCTAGGAGAGTGTGCTCAAGGGTCAACTTTGACTGGGTGGATCTCAGTGCTCCCTTGGCCAAATGAGGCATGTAAGGGCTTGTTAGAAAGCTGTAATGACGATACTTCTCACTCAAGAGTCTGTTTAGACATTCGCATTCTCTGCAGACCTAAATTTGCTTCCATAAGTTCTGTCTGTGCAACCTGCAACTCCCTCTCACAAACAGTCAGTACTACCTAGGCGGCTCTTAATGAGCCTGACCACCCCCTTCAGGGCNAAGTTTGGAGATCGTGGGTCGGGTTCAAGCGACGACATGGGCACTTTCAGCTCAAAAGGCGGCAGAATTATTGACTAGGATGGCTGAGAGCGGCCTTCAAGGAGAAAAGCCGACTGGAGGACCTCCAGGAGAGTTCAAGGAAGGAGCATTCCACAATTATTTGCCATTCAGGTCGTGTGAGACATGATTCTTATGTGTTACAAGGTGACTGTCACTCATCCCGCTAGGCTAGGAGAGTGTGCTCAAGGGTCTGGGTGGATCTCAGTGCTCCCTTGGCCAAATGAGGCATGTAAGGGCTTGTTAGAAAGCTGTAATGACGATACTTCTCACTCAAGAGTCTATTTAGATATTCGCATTCTCTGCAGACCTAAATTTGCTTCCATAAGTTCTGTCTGTGCAACCTGCAACTCCCTCTCACAAACAGTCAGTACTACCTAGGCGGCTCTTAATGAGCCTGACCACCCCCTTCAGGGCTGCCCCCAAGGGGAATCTATTTTACTCCGTCAACTTGGTGAGCATCCAGTAGTCCATGAACATCCCTAAACCACCATCGTTTGATTCACGAAAAGGACCGGCATAACATGGTGAGCTACTTGGCTCGATTCACCCTTTTGCTAGGTACTCTTTGATTTATGGTTTGGCCTCTCGCCTTTTTACCAGAAGAAGAAAACACATGGGTATAAACAGAGGAGTCGCCCCCTTTTGCAACAGAATTGTATGGCCCATGTTTAAAACTGGTGCAAACTCAACCGGTGGGTCTTGAAGTAAATCCAAGAACTCTGCTAGAAGAGATTTGATCTCTTGCGGTGTGTCTTCTTTCACTTTGTCCTCCACTTTTGATAGTTGAGCCAAAAAAGTACTGACAACCCTCTCGAATACATCTCTTGACCTGCATTGCAAACAATCTTGCTTGGAAGTTATGTAAAGCCGGTGAAAAGCATCACTGTTTTTCTAGAAGATCATTTTTTTCTTTCAAAGCACATCAGTGCCTTGTTTTTGCGGAGTCAAGAATCACTTTGAACTACATCAAAAGGGTCAAGATGGTTAAGTACCTTTAGCATGATTCTCTGATTGTATTGTTGAATACACCAATTTGCTTTGTAGGTACCAAACACAGGCACAGTGTGGTTGTCACCAAAGAATACTGCATCATCCGATGGCTCATGCTTGAAGCCCACCCGTCTGGTGAAGCCAAGGCAAATAAAGGAGTCAACTCCTCATATGTCTACCAGCACTTCCACGGGGGTACTGGCTGAGTATACTCTGAACTCTATCGTCATGCTACCTCCACTCTTTCGAGTGAAAAGACTTGATGATGGCGATCCAAAGTTATGGTGAACACGATATTGGTACAAAGGATGCTACAGCTCCAGTTTTTCATCTACTTGGGTCCACATTGTGTGAATTGTGTTTTGTGTGAATCTGGTAAGTGTTTTCTAGTTTTTAGTCTGGGTTTGGTCAAAATCTCTGACCGATGGCATAGTAAATGTGATATTGGCTATCGCTTTGAGGGTGTTTGTTTCAATCACCCCATTAACCACGTCATACACGGTGGTCAGTGTGATTTTCACTAAGCAAGTATGGTCATGTGTTTCAACCAGAGATACAAGGTTAAATGGGTGGTGTAGATCAACAAGTATGTAATGCGGTTCAACAAGAGGGGAAAAAACAACTGAGAAACTTGAACTTGCATTTTCATTAACTTACCCCAGTGATTCTTAAATTCGTGGGTCTGAGTTTTTGCAATAATGCGTTCCTTGATTTCGAACAGTTTTTTGCCTTTTGAATTGTTTATGTGTTCCTAATTCAGTGAATTTGGGTTGACCCTGCTCCTTAAATTCGTATAAGTGCCAGGTTAACATTTTTCCTGATCCTTTATTTCGTCGAACGGTCACTGGACGTCAAGCGAGGGCTCGCTGCATTGTCAATGATGACAGCACTCACACCGCAGATTGCGCTCGCAGAGATGACGTGGCTCAAAGTGCTAACATCACTGACACACCTGGTACGAGCGCACGTCCCTCTCCCACTCTTGCTCTCGCTATCTCTCACTTGTGACCAAGCTGAAAATGCCGATTGCCAGAGTGGATCTCGCACACACACCAAAACACCCGCACTAAAAAATGAAAGCAAGTAAACTGGGCTCACCAAAAGCCATTGCTGGTTCAACCCAGGATCAAAAGAAGAGAATTTTACCCTAGCACCTTAATTTCAAACAAATACATGTGTAGTTATTTCTGTGTTCATCAAAATTCGTTGAACGAAAAAAACGGTAAAATTTCAACTACTCTCCAAAACATTAAATTTGAATTTAAAGATCACCTGGGTAACCCATTTTACATCCTTTCCAAAAAGTAAGAGCCCACAATGCTTATCCACTTTTCCCCTTGAGTGGTCTCCGCTAACATCACTGAGTGATGGGGGAAACCTACTCCATGACCTTGACCAATTGCACAGCCTGGCCCATGGCCACAGGCACGGTCCTATCCATGACCCTGTCCATGGTCGGTTGTCGTGCCATCACCATGCCATGTGGTCACTGTAGCTAGTGTCACGGCATCTTTTGGCTAGCGTCGGCGGCCTGAGGATAGTCGGCCTTGAAGTGGCCAGGCTGAATGCAGAGGTGTCAAAGGCCATTTCTGAAATACAAGCTGCGACGCTCATGCGCCGCTTGTTGCTCATCGTTGTCATGGCTGGGCGTGTAATTGGCGGTCTTCTGCCCACCAGTATCTTTGGGGAGGGGGTTCCATGCCTGCCCTTAGACCCAGAACGTTGCCTTGCTATTCCCCTGGCCCCAACAGCGTCCAGGCACACGTCATGCCCTTCTTGTGCACATGCCATCAACCGTGTGTCTGAAAAATGCTCGGGTTTATAAAATTTACTTTGCTCAAGTAGTCTCGCATTATCCGCAAGCTCGTCCAAGCCTGGCCAGCTACGGTTTTGGTGGTTGTATACTTCAGCTTCTCGCTGAAAAGACCCTTACGCAAAAACTTATGGAGCAGGCACACTACATACTTGAATGTCGAGGTACCATTGCTCTATATGAAGCTTTTGGCTTCTTTGATGAGCATGGCAAACTCGTAAAGGTATAAATCAAGTAAGCTGCCCAGCTGCTCAAATTCCTTGAGCTTGTAGAAGGTCCACTGAGCCATCTTGTTGGGTGAATTTCTTGTGCGGAATAGCACTGAAGGCATCCCATGGCATAGGCTGCCACTCCAAGTGGGATTGGTACATGCTCCACTCCTTGACCACGTACTTGAAGAGATTGTCCTCAAGTTGCATCAAGGCAAGGTCACCCCACTGACCATGTGGAGCCTTGTGGACGTGCAACACATGCTACATGCGGTATAGCCAATTGAATAGCTTCACACCCTTACAGAAGACCTCCACGCCGCTGAGGAACGACGTGTTCATGACCGGCTCCAAAGTCATCGAGTCTAGCTGGTCACAGCTGCCATTGCCGGCAGGGTCGACAACCACTCCGTAGTCTAGCCCTTGCCGCACCCGTGCCTAGGTGACGCTCCTCAACACCTCATCGAAGTTATCGCAACATTGGGTCGTAATGTGTAATATGATATGTTGAATTTGCCGGTCAAATTCAATGTTTGTAATACTCAATCCGAAATGGAAAAGCAAACTGGCAAAGGCCAGCTTGAGTTTTCATGTTGTTGGAGCTTTGACAATGGCCTACATAGCCCCATGTTGGCTGTGCGCCTTTGCCCATTGGAGGAGTGTACAATTTGCGTACACGTCCTTCAGGAGGCCCTTAATCTGGATGCACCGATCGTCTGCAACCACACTGGGACAGTTGTGACAATTCTCTACGGCATCTGTGTCGTAGGAAGTAGGTTTGCCACACACTCCTTCGTGAGGAGCAATGTCCCCACTGTCGATGTTGATATGGAGTTGATTGGCCACTTTGGTAGCAGCGTCAACTAGCTGCCAGCCGGTGGTGTGAGGGCCCTTTGCCATGTTGCCATGTGACCCGAGCTCGTGAGAGCTTCCTGTGTGGCTGTTTATAACACCCTTGCTACGGTCGACAACCTCGCTGCTATTGGCAGCTTCTTCTAGCTCGGTAGGTGCCTTGCATTTCTCAAGTCCGGCTTGCGTGCTCTTTACGACAATGATGATGATCACGGTCTCCGTCATCATCTTTGTACCCCTCTTCATGGTCGACGCTTGGGTTGTCTTGCCCAAGTGCGTCACTCATAGCGTGGGGATCGGCCACGTGTGCACTGCCATGGTCGTCGAGTGTGTCTTTAACTTGCGCACACTTCTTCGTTTTGCTAAGGTGGGCACAGGATGCCTGTGGAAGTACGATGGCTTTCAGGATGCCTAACGCGCTCGCGACCGCGATCCCCAAACTTGGAGGCTGCCGAGAGCGCATGGTGAGATTGTTACTACCTTGCCCTCGGATGCCTTGGAGGGACTGATGGTTGCCATCCCATCACGATGTGCAACTAGCGCGTACACTCTTTGTGAGAACCGTCCACGTCCTCAAAGGGATATTGCTCCCTCTTTGGTGCCTAAACTTCCTAAACCAGTGAGGAAACTAGAAAACTACTTTCTCCTGGGCTGTCGCGGACTGCAAAACCACACAGTCCAAGTTTTATGCCCTTAGGCCGCCACAGTTGACACGAGCTCTTGGTAAAAAACATCTATATTTTGCACTGCCACGGTCGGCACAATCACGTGGAATTTCTACGTTGTGAATCATGTCACTAGATCAAAGCCAAAGCATAATGTGATGTTTTACAAGGGATAAAGCGAAATGGGAGTGTAGGTTTTGTCCACCATGTAAGAGTACATCCACTCCTGAAGAAAATCATCGTAGAGCACTAAGCCCTCGTCCTTATTGGTTTTTTGTTTGATTTTCTTGCTTCCTTGGGTTTTCTCTTGTCTCCCTTGGACTTTTTTAACCTTTGTTGACCTCCCTTTGCGTGCGTCGGCGAGACTCACCTTTGAAGCGCCAAGTGTGGAGGGATATCCTCGGTCCTCCACATGTATTACCACCACTTTTCTTGGTACCTTCTTAGGGTTTGTACCTTCCTCCCCGTGGAGGGGCCTTCTTCCCCATGGATGAGCCTTCCTCCAATAGAACCTTCTCCCAAGATGCCACAAGGAAATTAGGAAGGGTGGAAGTAGAGGGAGGGGAGGGAGGACAAGAATCTCACCCGCCCAAGAAATTTTCAGCAGCATTCAAGGATGGGCGTGGGAGTTTTTGCAACCTAGAAACATGAAAAGGCTCACCCAGAGCTTCCCAAAAAAAAATACAATAACCAAATCCGTTAAGAAATGGGGTCGCAGGCTCCCTATATGCTGCTGCTGCTTGGTGTTTGCGTTAGCAGCATTGTGTTGCTATGTTGAAGCCGTCATGTCCTTCATTGTGTACGTAATTTTGGTCCTAGATACCAATGTAGTGGCAACATCTCCAGCGCCTATTTGAGGTCGCTGTCAGACTTTGCAGAAGGGAAATCTCAGTCTGCGTAAGGGATTTTCACCTACGCTGAACTGAGGGGCAATCGTTTTCGGCGACCCTGAACAGGGAGCTTGGAACATCTCAAGTCTTTGGAGGCCCATGTCCATTTTCAACCTCACCCCTTGTTCCGGGGCCCGAACAAGGGATTTTTACCTTGAACTTGTGATTTCACACAAGTTTTTCTAAGTTTTCTGTCAAAGTCGTGCTACTTTTCAACCTCAATCTATTTTTGATATAGTGGCACAAGAATGAGGAGTGTGAGGCACGCTTGACGATTTCACGCCAGCATCTCCATTGCTCTCTCACCCTCATCCCCTCTTCTATCTTGCTTCCAACAAAGAGGAGGGAAGGGCGAGGATGAGGGTACGGGGCCACCAGCTTTGCTCGCGAGGCCTGGTGCCCACTCGGCCAACGATTGAGCCAGCAGCTTGATTGATGGCTGGGACTGGCCGGTTGGTGGCTGGCCGGTCAACCGACTAGCCACCGGCCACCCCGCTGGCAGCCGGCCGGCGGCCGGCGCGTGGCTGGCCACTAGCCCGCCCTCGCAATGACGAGGCCTGGTCGCTGGCCAGCCTTTGCATTTAGCAATGGCAGGGAGGACCGAACCAGCCCTCCCGCTAAATGTAACTTCTACATGTGCACCATCCACATTCAGCAGAGCATAAGAGTTCTCGTACTTGTCGCAGGTATTCCCTTATTCCTAATTTCAATGACAAAATGGTGACCTGTCCTTTATTTTTAGGTATCCTCCCAGTTTGTATATTCATGAAAAAAAGCCCCCTGTCTGCCTTTGAACACAGTTTTAACGTCGATTTTGTGTTGAGGTGATGTGACATGCATGCCTCCTTAGTTTGTTGATGTCAGTATCATTGTTGAACAATAAAAAATCCCTCTTTTCAGGCTTTGTGATTTTTCCTGGTCTGGGTTTGCATGCAATGTGTATGGGAGTCCAAGATTCCCCATGCGGTGAAAGGCTGGGCCCTACGATAGCGAGGTCCGGTAGGTGTTGATTGTATGAAAGTACCATGTGGTAACCTCTGGCCTTGCTATATACGCACCTCACTGATGCAGGTGACTGACCTATGAGAGACAACGTTGAATGCTGTGCCTTCATGACAGCGTGACCTTACGCCGGGCCAATCCCTTCAGCCAAGAGGCCAGCAGGCTACACCATTTTTGCATAATCTTGTATCTCAGCCACACATGTAACCTCTTGCTTGTTTGCATCCTTGGCATAGGCTAAGCCAGGCACTCGACCAAGCCTAGTTCCTGCTCTTTTCTCTGGAAATACGTTGGATTGGGTAATTCCCAAAATTCTGTGGTGGTTTGAGATCACCATTCATGAGGGCAGCAAGCAAGAATGAGCTTGCTGCTCGCTCGCTCGCCCCCGCGTGGATGACTCCTGTGACCTGTGACTTGTTACACTTGTTTGTTGATCGTATCTCCCCCTTGTAACTTTGCGTGACTCTTCTATGCCATAGTGCCATGTATCGAAGAATAACCTCCATATTCTTCATTGTTCTCTCACGTGCCTCCTCTATCTACTAGTATCAGAACAAGGTCGCGAGAGAAGCCTATAAGAAATGATCCTGGCCCTAGAACCCTCACCGCCACCGCATCCGTTGCCATTGACGTTGTTACCGCCAAGTGCCGCACACCAACAGCATTCCTGGCATCCGCGCTTGGCGCATCTGCTGTGAGACCCTCTCCAATCCGCTCCTTTCACCCCTTCTAACCCCACAGGCTTTGTCATAGCCGCGGCTCCTAGCCCGTAGTGTCTTGACGTGACCGGCAGCAGCAACTCTGGCACTGGTTGGACTCCTGGCCGCTCATCCACCAAGCATTGGGACTGTGTGAGTGTTCTACAGCTGCAGCACTAACCTCCACTGCAACAACAGTTGCAACAACATCTGTGTCTTCAGCTGTTCCGGCCGCAGCAACATTAAACGTTGCGCCTGCCCCTGATACCTCAGAACCTATTGCAAGAGGTGTGGCAGCCGCAAACCCAAACATATGACAGTCACACATTGGCTGGATTTGTGGCAAGAGGCGATGGCTCTGGCAGCAGACTGGCGTCTTCTGCCCTCTACTACACGTGCGGGACCAGCACCACAGTGTTGGCGCCACCAGGCATGCTAGCGTCCCGGGAGGCCACAGGGGCGTTTCCACTTGGACAGTACTAGAAAGGGTGGCTGGAACACTGCCGCACGTGCTTGCATTGAGGTGGGGGCTGTGACACCACAGTCAGATTGCCGCAAGCCCAACCAGAGGGGACAACTCGTCACCACTCGGTAAGCATCTCCCCCTCGCCTCTCTAGGGGATCCGCAGCCACACACAGTTTGTTGCAGAAGACAGTATCATAGCGCATCTATACGTTATGTTTGTAGACAATTCCATCGTGCTTGCAACCACACTCACGTACGCAGCCTTTGTTGTCTTGGACACTACAGCTGCAGCCGCAGCTACATTTGCAGCAACAGCTAGAGCTTCCCACACTCCTACCTTGTGGCGGGGATTGCCGCCGTCACCACTGCTTCCTCTCCCTCTTTCTCTACCACTGCTACCTCCTCCTTTATGTCCTCTGCGTCTTCGACCTCTACAGCCACAGCTCTTGCTCCTTAGGGCCATGGACGTGGATGGGGTTGTGGCCGAGATGAGGGAAAACCCGCCGACTTTGCCTCATTTCATGTTCCCGGCAAGGTTGTGTGTTAGAACAACGGCTCTTCTGATCATTCTGCTCAGAAGTGGCCTGCACTCCCTGACAACCTGCACCTTGCACATGCCATGCGTGCTCCTTGGACGAGTTCTAGTGGTTCCTCCACCTCCTCTACAGTCAGCTCCAACTCTAGCTCCAGCACATCGACTTGCTCCACCAGTTCTCTGTCCGCACAGGCCTACTCCATAGCTACTATTCTCTCTGCTCCTCTACTAGCCCAGGTACCCCTGGGGCTGGCAGCCACCCTAAGCGGCATCCGTCTATGCCGGACCCTCGCCTTTGGCCTAAATTACTCCTCCATGGTTTCCTCCTCCCTCAGGGTCCTCTATTCCATCCCCTTCTCTTTTCGTCAATAATGAGCATCAGCTGGAGAAGTCTCTTCTACAACGTCTTCACCTTCGCAATCAAGGAGGTGAGATTGTAGTTGCACTGGCCAGAGGTCTTCCTTGTCAGACTGAAGTTGTCCTTCATTGAAATCCCCCCCCGTCATGGCACTAGGTTGCCGCCTGAGTCTGTTCCGTGGGTCCAGCACTGGCAGTCTTTAGTCCTCCCTCGCTGGCTTGCGGTCTATGCCTCGTCGTTCCCTTCTGTTGGCACTAATCCTACGTGTGGTGTCCTTCCCATTATCTGTGTCTCCAGTGGCTTCTGGACCCTCGACTCCGGTGCCACCCACAACATGACATCAGCTCATTCCTCCTTTATCTCGTTGGGTCCCGCTGGCTCAGTTTGCTTTGTGCACACAAGGTCCCACCAATTGCTTCTCGTTTACGGCCTTGGTGTCGTTCACTTTGTTGGCCCCAGTGGTGTGTGTGTTTCTTGCCTGATGTTCTTTAGGTGCCTTCTTTGGAGCTCAGCTTGCTGTCGGTGACCTCTCTAGATAATCAGGGTATACATTTCTCAGCCAGTTAGGGTGTTGGCACGGTCACTCTTCGTCTCTTTGGTCATGTTGTTCTGCGAGGTGTCTAGTGTGACAAGCTTTACCATGTTTTGCTACTTGCACCATCCACCTCCTCTGTTGGCTCCTCTCTCATCCATGATACTCCCTCTCTCCCCTGATCATGTTTAGCTCTTGCATCACCAACTTGGCCATGTTCACACTGATGTCATCACCAGCATGCTCTGGCTCCAAACTGCTATTGGCTTGTCACCTGCCACCTTTCTGTCACCATGCCCCTCTGACTGTCTTGACTGTGCCCAAGGCAAGATGCATTGCTCTCCATTTGTATCCTTGGACTCCCAATCTTCTCATCCCTTTGATCTTGTTCATGCTGATGTCATGGGTCCCCTTCCCCACGAGTTCCTTGGGGGTGTTGGGCGGTATGTCCTTTGTCTTACTGATGATTTCTCCCTGTTTTGTTAGATCTGCACTCTTCTTTAGAAGAGCGATGTCTGTGCAGTCGTCTAATCCTGGTTGCTACAAGCTCAAAAGTTGTGTCAACAGTCCTTGCGCATCTTCCACAGTGACCAAGGCGGTGAATTCCTTGGACTCACCACCCGGTTCCTCGATTCCAAAGGGGTATGGCTGGAGACCTCCGATCCCTACACACCCCAACAAAATAGAGTCTCTGAACTCCGGAACCAGACCATTGCCAATGGCGTATGACCCTTTCGTCTGAGTCTGGTCTCTCTCCTCTTCTCGCCTTTCATGCCATGAGTTACATGACACGGGTCTGGAACCGTGTTCCCTACGGTCCTCTCCCTTGCACAGTCACACCCTTCGACCGTTGGTACAACACTCATACCGATCTTCGCCTTGCTCAAGTCTTAAGTAGCATTGCGCCTGTTTGGCTCCCTAAGGAACTTCACGAGGGGAAGCTCTCCCCGTGTGGGTGTCTTTTTCCCTTCTTGGGTGTCTCTTCCCAATTGAAGGTCTGGCACTTTTGGGACGCAGAGGGTTAGCATATCATTGAGTCTTGTGATGCCTTGTTTTTTTATCTCTCTTCCTTCGTGATCTGCGCCGTGCATTGTCCGCTGCCTTCCTGTTGCCACTCTCTCAATTGCGGTAGGAGGTCAGCCCTGTTGTCCCTGTAGTCCCTGCTGCTATCTCTTCCCAACATTCTTCACCCTTTTTGGGTCCCTAGGTGTCACACACAATGCCTCCACAGTCCTCTGAGTCCCTCCCGGCCTTGTTGCCTGGTGCTTCCAACACTTTGGATTCCCCTATCTTGTCTGCACCTGATTTTCCTGTCCTTTCCGTCTGCAGCCGTGTCTTCTACACAATCCTCTGGGATCCCTTCTAGTTTTCTCACCCTGGTCGTGCCCAGTCCATCTGATCCTGACCTCCCTTCGTCCAGTGATCCCCTCCTTCCTGCACCCATCTCACCCCTTTTCCATGGTGGTCACCTCCGAGCTCTCCCTGCTCGCTCCTCAAGTGTCTATACGTCCTCCACCCAGTTGTCACAGTCTCATCCTGAGCAGTCGCCGGTGTTGCCGACTGGCATGGATGCCTTGGGCTTGGCCATAGGGGTTGGCCGCCCCAGCTCTGCCCTTGGGTATGCACTGCTCGTGAAAAAACATGAGAAGGTACTGGCCACTGCCATACTTGGCAGTTTCGTAGATGTCAGAAGAATGGAGAGTGCAAGGAGAAAGACGTCAGAAGTAGAACCATGCTGTAGACACAGGATACATTGAAGGAGGCAAGAAGCTGTGAGGCAATGCAAGGAGTTAGCCGGAGAGAACAAGACACAGGTTGAGAAAGCTGAAGTAGAGAGCTTGAAATGGAAAGGAGTGCAAAGAGAGAATGCAGGCCGTGGAAGCATGGAGTTGATGTGTAGAGTCGAGAGAGCTGAGTGATGGAGAGAGAGTGAATGAAGAGATGTAGGTATGAGAGCTGAGAGTGGATGACGAGGAAGTAGGAGGCAGTCAGCGAGCAAAGCGAAGACATGGCGGCGAAGACATGGCGACGAAGCCGCGAAACCAAAGTGGAACAGGATGAAAAACTTGTTATGGGTTAAACTCGAGGGAATGAACATCCTTGGTATATACAGAGAGAACAAGATAAATGCACTAGGCAATGGCTTCTTTTTGCTAGAAAAACGTGGGTGAAAGATGTCATTTTATTAGGGGATGACTTGACCGTAGCCCATAATGGTTGTATGACCAGGGAACTGTTGGTCAAGGTGGCTCGGTCTAGGGCCTGAACCATTATCAAGATGTTTAGGAATTTATCCAAGAGGATTGGGTATTTTGTTAGATTCATACTCTGACAATAATGTGAATTCACTACTGCCAACTGACAATAGAGTGTCGTGTAACATCTAGAGTTATGGTTAATCGTCCTATTTTAACACACTATTTAATGTGTGTACATGATACATACAATATGTTACGTTCCTAGAGTTCACAAGTATGTAGACACTACGTAGTACACCATTTAATTTGTGAACACACTGATAAGTTAATGAAACACTTGTGGTTTCCTGTGGTTTCTTATACGTGTAACATTTTTTTTAACTTCATTGCTTTAGATATGTCATGTAACGTAGAATGGTCTATGAAAGATATGGTGGGTACATTGGTCGTTGTCCACATTTGTCACAAACTTATTGCAACACCATGAGGTACTTCTTGACTCGAAACACCTCAGTTGGGACTATGCTCAAAGTTTGGAAGGGGCCGCTCACGTCATTTGCTGAACAATGACGAAGTCCGTGGTCCCCCCCCCTCCCGGAACGCATCGAGTGTATCTGGGGAGTGTATCTGGGGGTGTATC
>SZWC01014890.1:38181-56068 GCA_023375785.1 Penium margaritaceum
AAGACAGTAGGACAAGGGAGTCGGCCAAGGCTAGACGATCAAGGTCTTGTTCAAAGACGGACTTGAAGAAGAGGGTGTCACGGGATTCAACGACACAATGACGGGAAAAAATTCAAAAATTCCAGGCCTTGGATTGGGCCAAGACGCCAAGAAAAACACAATGGCGGGTGTGATTGGACAACTTCCCTTCCTGGAGATCATCAATGAGACAGACAATGGTGAAACAGCCCCAGACACAAGCAAGCCAAAGATCAGCCATGCGCCCGTTCCAATGGTCGTAAGGGATGACGTTACAAGGGAGTGGATCACGGAGAACATGATTCCACATCCAGGTAATGTAAGACGTGGCTTCAAATGCAAAGATGGAGGACAGTACTAACTCACGGAGAAGAGACCGGACACCATCAGCAAGAGTGTGGTTCCATCACTTAGAAGTATCATATTGTTGAGGTGTACAAGGAGTTGAAGAATCCATACACACGCTGCAAGAAGTAAGAAAGCGTGAAGTGGGACCAAAAACCACGGTCTGAGAAAACGATTTGAGTCTGCAGCTGACATGCGCGCTCAGACTGGAGAAGCCATTCCTTAAGAACATCAGTCACATCACTCCTTTGCACAACGTGAAAACCTTATCAAAATGAGAGAAGTCATCGGTGAGGCAAAGCATGTAGTGTCCAAGTCCAGCAAAAAAATCATGGGGGAGGGGACACATGACATCAGCATACACAAGGTCAAGGGGATGCAAAGTGAGATGATCAGAGGTAGAGAAAAGAGACCGGTGCATCTTGCCTTGAGCACAGTCACGGCAGTTAACGGTGCAAGGAGGAGCAAACAGACCAGGGTCAAGGCCATGGGCCAGTTGAATATGTAGTAGGATTTCAATGGCAGCAGTGTAAATGTGACACAGGCGACAATGCAAATGACGTGTCTGCTCAGAGGACAATGACGGTGCAACTTGAAGAAGGACAAAAGTATTGGAAGATGAAAGAAGTGACAGAGGAACACAAAACAGATGATTGTAATGAAGTCCACGGAGCACGGCATAGCCAGAGGAGTAAAACAAGGCAGTGCCAATGCCATGGCTGGAGGCGAAGTCCATGCCCTAGTCATCTAGGGTGGTAACGGACAGCAGGATGACCTTGAGATCAAACACACATATCACATATGGCAGAAACAGGTCCTTCTTGGGACCAACAAAGCGCAAAGCACCAACACCCTGGATGGGCAGCAGCTGGCCCACAGTGTAAACCAAGTGGACAGAGCTAACGAGGTCAAGATAGACAAACGAAGAGTGACAGAATGTCATGTTGTGCGTAGCGCCAACGTCAATGAGCCAAAAACAATAGGAGGAATGTGCGGACAGCAGAACACGAGAGACAGCCACGATGCCAAAGGAGGACGGAGATGGCTTTCCAAAAGCAGCAGAGCAGCACAGCAAGGAGACAGAATGCTAGTGCTCAATCCAAGCCTTACCAAGGTCACCAAGTAGCTTCAGGCTGTGAGCCTGATATTCGCCCTCTGTCTTGTCTGTACGCATGTGAATCTGGTTGTACTGAACAATCAGAGCACTCTGTGGAGCATGGCCAATGATGGTGTTCTGGCAGAGATTGAGGTCATAGCCTCCAACAGGTTTTGCAGGAATGCCAAACTCATGTTTGCGATTGTGTGGCCCATTATTGACAAGAGCACAAACAGCATGTATACTTAATGGGTTCGGGAACAAATGGAGTAGTGGCAGAAGGACCAGGTGGGATACAATACTATCAAAAGGGCTCACCCTCAGCACATGCACTGAAGCACACTTTCCAAGAGAAGAATGCCAGCTTGGTGGTGAAATGTGGTGGCAGTGTCTCAAAGTCACGCCAACATGAGCAAGGGCAGCAGTAGCATTGGATCAATTTCCGGCAGCAGTGGGTGCAGTTTTTAAGGTGTTAGCGTGCTCAGTGGAAGAGGAGCCAGTGGCTATAGTGGTACCAGCAGCAACAACAACAGCAGTAGCAGGAACACACTGTGTAAGGCCATGCTGCACATGGCTTCTTGGCACAAGTAATTGCCCCACCACTTGCACAACCGCTTGGCCCAACTGCAACAGCATTTGCTCAGCCACTTCTCCCATGTGTAGCAACAGAATTTGCATGGTTGCTTGTCCAAATTAAAACACCAGAACTTCCATGACCACTTACCCCACATGCAGAACCACCACTTTCCCGGCTGTTTGCCACATGAATTTCTTGGTGTCTTGCACGGCTTCTTGCCCCACCACCTGCACCACCACACCCAGCACGCCACCAGTCACATTTCCTCCACTTGCACTTCTTGCTCCACTACTTGCATCACCTTCTCCAGCATAAAAAAAGAGGACAAAAACAAATGAAGCCATGTCTTACTTGCTAGACGAAGCCTGGAAACATGGAACATGACTCGTCCTTGAAGCTGTAGATACTCCTCCAGGTGCTTCTTTGCATGGTACAACGCGAGGAGGAAGATGTCATAAATCACCTTCTTACCCATTTTCTTGTTCATAACCTCCGATAGAATCTTTGCATCTGTTGCAAGACTGCTGATTATGTTATTCCACAAGCTGTGTGGTTCCTCACAGGGTACTTGTGGACTAAACGGGCTCAAAAAGATATCCATTGATGCGTGATGGTATGTTCACGTAGCCAGACTGATTTATATAGAGGGCACAGACAACCCACTGGCAGTCCTTCATTTTGTACTCATGGAAACAAGTGAAAAATCATCCTGTGTCACTCTTCTCCCATTGAAGAGTGATCTGATTGTGGCCAACATACTCCTCAACAGCTGCTTGGCAAGCTTGGAAAGTTGCATAATTCATTCCGGTAAGAAACTTGATAGCCAGTTCTTTCTCCTTCTTCCTACCCATCACTTTCTTCTCAGCCTTCTACTACATCTTCTGTGGAGGTTTTTGCATGTTTTCATCAGAACCTGCAAAACAGACAAGGTCAATTTATACCATAAACACATAGTTCTCTGCCGATACCATAGTTTGACACGTGCACACCAACTAAAACAGTAGATACGCGCTTTTCTATTTCACCATGTCCACTCGCACGGTTTATCCTGAGAGGTTTCACAACGTGTGCGGCATCATCTGCGTAATTCCTCCCCTGGTCCACCAAAGACGCATCAGTTTTCTCTTCACCATTGTCATCATCGTCAACAATCCACACGATTGCAACTCCAAATCTCAGATGGGATGCAACACTGTATCATCTTATCCATGGTGAGGTATGTGCCAGGGAATCTGCGGGATGCGGTCCTGAAGTTTGCATGATTGTCTCTTGGTGGTTTATGTCTTCTGTTTTGGGCAAATCTGAGACTGAACCTGAGCTTTCTGGTCGCCTCACGCTATGTGAGCAGGAATTTAGAGACAGTCAGTTTGTGGAGGGAATAACGGAATTATTGCGTTTTTTAACATGGAAATCATCAGAAAAATTATAGGGCTAGTTGTGAGATTTCCAATGCACCAAACCGTGCGTGATTTGGCCAAGTGTAGCCCAAGTTGCGCTTGCCGAAGCGCAGGTCTCACCCACCACAGAAGCCTGACGCCGCCGCACGCCGTGGCGCCTTCCTTAATGTGCAAAGCGCCTTTTGTGGGACGCAGATCCCATTGCACATGATGTATGGGTCCCCTGCACTGTTTCCACGCACCTTCCCCACTTTTGGGTCGAGTTTGGTGATGGGGTGTGACGAGGTTCGAAACCTGTCCATGAACCTGCAGTCAGAATTTTGACTACTTAAGTCCCCGAGCAACAAAACGTACTAGTGAGTTTCGGACGCCGGTGGATAATCCGGTGGATTATCCACCAGACGCCTCAGCAGACCTTCCGGAGAAAAATCTCCAGATGGTACTTTTGTTACTCAGTTCGGTCGATTATCCACCGGATTTCGAGTCGCAGCCGGCTCCCAGAACAGCTGCGCACACCCCAACTTTGGAAGGCCATATCTCCCTTGGTACTTGTCCGATTCCAATGAAACAACTTCCACCGGATTTAACGACTTGTCAAATTTAAGGGGAGATCATCCATTTTATGATCCAAGCAATCCTCCTTTGAGGCTATGAGCCAGGCAGATAGAAAAAAAAAACATTTTCCCAAGGCAACCTCAACAGCTTTGGCTGAGTTGGAATCTACAATGCTTGCATGTGCCCATGTAATGAACTTGCAATGATGGGGCAACGTGCAAGAAAATTGATAACAAAGCACTGGCTACCCAGCACACAGCTCGCCCTCATAACATGGGCCTTGGTAAACCAGCTGTCCAACTTTGAGGCCGTATTGTTCCAGAAAGTGCAACACAAAATACCTGCAGGGGTAGACCATACACCGCTGTTTGATCAGAAATTGACAAAGACAAACAAAGTGAAACTGTGAATTTTGATGCTAGCATTTATGATAACAATGTCAGCCCTGATACATGCCAATGAAACATCCGTTAGAAATCAATTCCAAACACTATTGGTGTTTGTCTGGAATGACCACATACGTCAATACATTCATCAATCATTACACTATTGTTACAACATGCAATTATGGTTGAATTCCTTAAAACTGATACACTTAATGCAATACTACCCATGTTTTGACGATGACAACTACTGATCAGAAAAAATGTATATTTCAACTTAGTAACCAAGGAAACAATTATGAAAATGGCTGGACAGATAGTTTTTCCCTATGTTCTACTTTAAAAGAACCGTGCTCCCAGTTTTTAGATTAATGACCAATTGATTCCGTTTAAAGTCCAAACGGTGTTTCTATGCTGATTTTACGTCGATGCAATGTGGCATGCAGGCGCCGTCAAAGTGTTGACATCGGCATGGCCATTGGACAACCAAAAACCCCTGTTTTTAGGGGTTTGTGGTTGTTGAAGGGTGGAGGAGGTTGTGTGTGATTTGCGTAGGGGGTCCAAGACTCTCCATGTGTTGAAAGGGAACCTGCTTGGCCCCGAGCCGCAGGGCTGAACATGTGCCCACACCCTAAAACATTGAATTTGATGGGGGATGTGGTTTGATTAGGATTTTCATGTAATAAACAAGGCGGTTTTCATTATGCCAAAAAAAAAAAGAGGGCTTTTGCTCGATCTTGAAAACGGACATTTTTGCTCGATCAAGATCAAGAGATGACCTCTCCGTTTCTCTTGAATGTGCAAATTCCCTTGTATGATACAAAGGTTTATGATTTGTGTGGACTCCACCCATGTTAAACTTAGAAAGAACTGAATTATACTAGTGGTTTTGCGTGTTGAAAAGAAAAGAGAGAAAAGAAAAAAAAAACCAAAGTGGTTATCGCTCGTTCGCGATTCTCGCACGGGAGCAATGACCCCATGAGGAGCGACAACGACCGACGTAGAGGATCACCATGTTTTGTGTTTTTTTTTTTTTTAACTGGGGACATTCTGTCAAATTTTTGTCCTGTGTTGGGATATGGGGCCAATTAGGACCCTACACAATATTTAAAGTCGTGGTATCCAGTGAAATGTTTTCCAAAGAATATAGATGTGCCATTCCTCATTGTTTTGAAACTAATATGGGACGTCTAACCAGTTTTTTTTCTTGCAAGTATACGCTCAGTCCCTTGTTTTGACATTCCATGAGGCGAAGGCCCGTCTATGAGACTGAATAAAGTGAAGCTACATTCATGAGACTTCATTACATTGTCCCTCTATTTCTTTCTATGCTTGCAAGGTTGTAGCGGGAGGGCCGGTTCGGCACTCCTTCTTTGCTGAAGCGAGGGGTGGTTGCGCACCACCCCTCGCATCAGCAAGGGCTGGCCGACGGCCAGCACTTCGCTGGCCGCCAGCCAGCTGGCTGCCGGCCGGCTGGATGGCTGGCGGCCGGCCAAGTGACTGGCCGGCCACCAGCCGGCCAGCCGCCAGCCGCCGATCGTGGCCTCAATCCGATTGGCGGCTGAGGGGCCGCGAGGGCCTGGAGGGCGAGGCCTTGTGGCCTCGTACCCTTGCCCCCGCTCGCCCTCCTTGCAAGCGAGTGAGCAAGGACAAGGGATAGGGGGAGCGAGGGTGAGAGCAAGGAGCAAGATGCGCACGAGAAAAGTCGCCGCAAAATCGCCGATCGTGCCTCGCACGCGACAAATCTGCGCCGACACGTAAAAAATGAAACTCCAGTTCGTTTAGGACAAACTACGAGTTCTGACAGTGGAAAACTCGTACAAACTCACAGGTTCGGGTTAACACCCCCCTTGTTTTGGACCCAAAATAAGGGAGAGAGGTAAAAACGGAAACGGGCCTCCAGAGACTTGAAGTATTCAAGTCTCCCTGCATGGGTCATTGATGACGATTTCTCCCAGAGTGATGCGGAGGGGAAAACCCTCGAGCGAGCTCTGGAAGCCATTCAACGAACTCCAACAGTGACCTAAGTGTAGGAGCTAGAGACTTGACCCGTTACAGTGATTCTCAGAGCCAAACAACCCTCGCGACTAACTGTGCAGCGGTTTCAGTGGCTACGCCATATGCAAAACACAGCGATTAGCTACAACAGCAGCAAAAATGCCACAGGGCGGTACGGTGTCTGCACTTACCCATTTCAAGTGCCATAAAGTGATTTAGAAAGCTCTTGAGGAGCTCTTCTTTGCCACCCTCATTCCTTCGGGCTTCCTCTTACCTCTAGGAGGCTAGTTGAATTTTTGTGGGATGGTGTGGGAGGTGTCCATCCCCAAACCACTAAATTCAAGTCTCCTTCTTTCCTCCTTCATCCAAAAATTGGGACAGCGTCCTTTTCCAAGATTAGGGAGTCTCACAACCTGAGAGCACCTCCAAAAGAAGGAGGATGATGCCTTGAAGAGTGTTAACGGCACTCCAATGCTGCCGGCTCAAGGGAGATGCTGTCAAAGAATGTGAGAAGCATCAAGGAATGTGAAGAGGAGGCTAAGGGAGACAAGAAGTTGGAAGAAGGAGTGAAGGGGTTGTTAGGATTTGTTAGCACTCCTCTCCCACTCTTTGCCCTTGTTTTGTGAGCAGTATTCACATTTCTTACTATTCCCTTGTGTTTTAATTTTCTGTTTTCCTATATTCTAGTCGCTACCAATTGTCGAGAGTCACGGCTTAGGAAGACTAGTTTCAAAATCCGAGTACTTGTGCCTGCCGTGGTGGCCTAGAAGAAATAGTATTTTTCTACCACGTGGTTGTTCTGACCGTAGCGGCCTAGGAAATTAGAAACAAAGTTTATGATTGCCTCACCAATTGTGAGAGCAAAGAGACCTCCGGAGTCAAAACCTCCTCGAAGTTGTTAGGTGACCCGCACAACGGCCTTCATGTGCTAGTTACAGCAATGACGGAATGACAAGTGCCGGACTGTCCAAGACTAATAAGGGCAAGGTGGTGACAGCCTCACCACATGCCCTTGGAGGACTCCAAGTCTTGGGAGCCGCCGCTGCGAGCATGGTTGCCAAACCAAAGGCAGCCAAAGGCAACCGGCGCCAACCTCGGTGACACCAAGAAGCGTGCGGAAGCCGGAAAATTGCTCGATGAGCACGTCGACGTGTACGTGGGCATCCCCCATGCGACGAATGACGCGCTCAAGGAGGATCACCTGGACGTGGACCCCGACAAAGAGCACGATGCCAAAGATGGCGAAGGCAACGAGGATCGCGATCATCGCCATTGTCATGCGGTGATCTCAAGCCGATCGTTCTTATTAGACCCTCCACACGTTCTGCTCAGTTCATGGTGGTGAGTTCTTAGGCGAGATGGACACCTTCTTTGGTGAGCATTGTGTTTTTCACCAGCTCTCTGCTCGTGCTACACCACAGCAGAACAGCGTGTATGACTGCTAGAACCACACAATGGAGGATACGATGTGTGCCATGGGGGTTGAGTATGGTCTCCTAGATTTTTTTGTATTTGAGGGGTTTTTGTGCATGACATGGATGTGGAACCGCCTACCGCACGGTCCTCTTTCCGACCATGTCTCTTCATACGAGTTGTGGTTCGACCATCGTGCCGACCTCCATCATGCTCGCATTTTGGGATCCCTAGCCTACGTCTGGTTCACCGAGGACCAGCAGGGGTCCAAGGTCTCGCCTCGGTGTCACATGTATGCCTTCCTTGGCATTTCCTTGTGGTTGAATGCCTAGCACTTTTGGGACTATGCTCATCATTGCATCATCGAGTCTCAAGATGCTATCTTCTTTGACAATCTCACCTACAGTATCCTTTCCAGTATTCTTTTGCTGGCTGCCGACCACGTTCCCATTTGTGTGGCTTCTCCGCAGATGGGGGAGTCTAGATTTGCGGATGGGTCCGTCCCGGCCTCCTCGCTTGTGGTCCGGTCTCCAAGTGATGACAATCCAGCCATTATGGCTGTCTGTCTAGTGGCCATGTTGGCTCCTTCTAGTACACCTCCTCTCGTGTCAGTGTCATTCCCTTATGGAGCACCTACTGTCGTGCCGGTCATAGACCCTTCTGGCACACCTGCTCGCGTTATAGTGTCAGTCCCTTATGGAGTATCTGCTACCATGTAAGTCCCAGTCTCTTCTGGCACACCTACTTTTGTATTAGTGTTAGTCCCTTCTGACACACCTTCTTTCGTGCCATTGTTAGACCCTTGTGGCACACCTCGTCTCATGCCTGTGGCAGTTTCCTCAGTCACACCTGGTCCTCTGTCTTCACCTCCTTCCCCGGTACACAAGCCAGTACCTTTCCATGATTTTCCTCCGTACTCTCCCCTTCCTTGCAAGCCTGCAGTCCCTATGGCTGTGGACCAGCCCATTGTTACACAACCAGAGGTCAAAACCTCATCCTCAGGTTACTCTCATGAGCCCAGTGGTTGTCTTCAACCACCGGGCTCCAAGGATCAGCACACAATCGATTCGGCACCGAGACGCTTCACTCGAAGTGTTTGGAGTGGTGAGCTTGGCACGAAGACCCCTCGCCTGAGTGTCTAAGCGGGCTACATTGAGGTGCGCCCAGCATGCCCTCTTGTGAGTTTTCATTTGCTTCTGATACTCCAGCTGACCTTATTGTGGTCAAACCGAGTCCAAAGGCATGCTTCTTAGCCACTTGGAGCTCTCCTTTGACGATGCCTGATCCAGGCATGTTGAAGGAGGAACTCTCAGCTCAGGATGCTGAGTTGTGGCGTATTGCTTTTGAGGATGATCTGTGAGCACAGTGTCTATGAGCTTGTCGACCTCCCGCTTGGGCAGACAGCTATACAGGCCAAGTGGATCTTTTGCAAGAAGGTGAAGCCAAATGGCACACTGGATCGCTACAAGGCTCGCTTGATGACCAAGGAGTTCTCACATGTTCAGGGTGTAGATTTCAATGACACCTTTGCACCTGTTGTCCGCATGACCACCGCTCGTACTCTGTTCAAAATTGTTTCTCACCACGACTGGGAGCTCCACCAAATGGATGTGAACAATGCGGCCCTCCATGGCACCTTAGAGGAGGAGATCTATATGGTCCGGCCACCTGGTTTTTAGGTTGGTGACAAGGTCTGGTGCTTGCGCAAGGCCTTGTACAAATTGCAACAGTCATCCAGGTACTGGAACCAGGAGATTATTGGCACACTGACACGTGTCGATTACGTGCAGAGTGATGCCAACCCGTCCCATTTTCTTACACGAACAACTGAGAGCTTCACCGCCATTTTGGTCTAGGTAGACGACCTCCTGATTACATCTCCTTCGATGGAGGTTGTGAAGGAGGCCAAGAGAGTCCTTCAGGCTGTTTACATGATGAAGGACCTTGGTCCTATAGTTGTGTTTCCCAGGATGGAGTTCGTATGCGATCATCAAAAACATACAGTCTTGTTCCATCAGGCACGTTACGATCACGTTGTGGATGAACGGCTTGCTGACCTCCTTGGTGCAATTCCCACAGCCTCCACCCCCATCACAACTGACATGCAGGATGCTCTGAAGGTGGATGATCCAGCACAGCTAGGGTAAATAGTGAGTGTGCGCATGTTCTTGTGCTTCATTGGCTCTTACTTGGGCACAACCACCCGACCCGACATCGCCTTCATTGTCAACCTCCTTGCATTGTTATCGCAGTTCACTGAGAGCCCTTCATGAGGCTGTGCGAGTGGTGTGGTACGTGATTTCCATGTCGTATCTTAGAATCTGTTTCTTATTATAGTATTTGGTGGTAGTTGACGACTACACGGACAACGATTGGGCATGGAGTCCTGATGGGTACAGTCAGACAGGCTACGTGTTCCTGCTAGGTGGTGCCATTGTGTCATGGCGTAGCAGCAAGCATGATTGTACTACACGTAGCTCATAGGAGGTTGAGTATGTTGCAATGGGGGCTGGGGCTGTTGAGGCGGTATGGCTACAACGTCTGTTTTGTGAGTTGCGACAGACTGTGTCTTGCATCACATTGTGCATGATCTTATGGAGCGACAGGTGATACATGTTATATGGGTCGGCACAGACATGCAGTGGGCTGACTTCCTGACCAAGGCACTAGCGCGTGGAAAGATCATGGTGGCCATTCATTCTGTCAAGCTTTACCCCTTACCTGAGAATGGCTCATAGTGGGATGTGTGAGCATGGACTGTTGAGCATGTCGTTGCGCACTTGTGTCATTTCTGCATGTGTATGGACATGCGTGTTGTTATGTTAGTCTTGGTGACCTCTGGACTTGACACCACTCACATGCAGGCAGGCTATAGTGGTCGACGACTATGTTGACATTCTCAACTTCATCTTGCAAACTCCCATGTGCACATATGAATCTTCTCGGTGGCCAATTCACAATGGTTACTTCCTCGGCAACATCACATCTTCTCTTTGTAGATTTAGTTTTGCAGAGCATTTTTTTTGCTTCCGCTACAAAATCGGATTGCCATTCGGCCACTCGAGTGAGCCGTATTGTTGCTGGATTTTGTCTAGTTACTGTTTGGGAGCTGGTAACTGTTTCATTGGACTTTCCATAGACCAAATGTTATGCAGCTTGCACGTACGCAGGTCATACCAAGAGTGGAGGGGATATCCCTCTCTCTTACTCATTGTTCCAACTAACTCTCATTCTTTCAACCAGAAATTTGTCGTTTCTCCACCATTCTCGGCGCCGTCTGTTGCATTGTGTCCCTCAGGACTTACACTCTCACACAGTACATTGCTAAAGTGGATTTCTACATTCCCTTGTGGTATCTAAGCAGTTGAGAGACTGTACCCTCACTTTCTATCATACAATATGCAGCAGCAACTTCTTGCTTGGCTGGGTTGGGCTGGGTGGGGCAAACATATCCTGACTACATGGTGGCCCTGAGCTCAGGGCTCACACCACGTAGTACTTAGGTAGAGCTGGAGGTGGAATGCTGCCAAAGTTTTGGCAACAGTTCCCTCGTCGCAGCTGCCATCTTGGTGGCGACATGAACGTACAACCAAGCTACAAACCTATGGTGTCACTCTGAGCCATCAAAGCAACAGAATTAGCCACAAACTGTGGCTTTCTCAACCTCAACAACTCTCTCTTGTAGCACTCTCCGCCACAGCCACAGCAATCTGAGCCGTGGCAGCAACCTCAAATGAAGATTGCGACTGCACCCTTGCATGCCTTGGGTTTCTTCGCCCATCTGCCAACGATGGTGCTGCCACGTAATCCCTGGCAGTAGCGTACTTGGCGCTTGCTGTGTCTTTGACAGCTCAGGTAGTACTCTTGCTGTCCACTCCTCTCCTGTGGACTGGGCATTGTTGCCCACCGCCCTTCTTCTGTGCTGCTGCTGTGTCCTGGAGCAACACCACAATCTACTGTGAAAGGGCAGGGACAGGTACTGCCCTTTACACTCTGACAAGCAGCAGCAACATTCGGCAGCTGCATCAGCACCATCAGTCGTTGCGGCTAGCGCAGCAGCTCGCAGCTGCAATGTCTTGTTGCATAACATCTTGCAGCCGCATCTTGCAACAGCATGTAGCGTAGCATCGACTCACCGCACCAGCATCATATAGCGCAGCAGCTCACAATAGTAGCAGCATGTAGCACAACAGCTCTCCGCAGCAACGTGCAGTTTCTAGGAAACTTCCCGTCCCCACACTTGGCACAGCCAGCAGTGGCTGGCCGTCAGCCTCTGTTGAATGTAGAGTCCTGCGGTCACAAGCTCCGGGCTCCAAAAACTGGATAACAAAACAAGACAAGGGCCGGGGGAGTAGCCGGGTCCACCTACTTGGTAGCCCCTCTTGGGGGCCACTCCTTCTTATCTCCAACCCTGTGACTTTTTGCTTTTTGGTTGTGATCCTGAATTTGTTTTCTCCTTTCATATTTCTCTTTTGTTACCTCCTTTCGCCTCTCTCCTAATCTTTCAAATCGAGAAAGGGACCTTTGGGATTGTTTCCTACTATCACGGGAGACCAACGGTTCATGGGAATTGGAACCCGGATTTGGAGGTATCCTCCAACTCCCCATAGGCTAACCCAAGTTCTTCCCTTGGTTTTCACACTCGTTAGCTCGGGTCACAATTCCTCCATTTGCTTGATACCCAGGTATCTAGGCCTCCTCCCATTACCTTGCTCTCCGGGTTGTGACCTGAATACGTGGTTTTTTTCCTCGTGCCCTTGGTTCACTCTCCCTATCTCTTTATTCTTGTCTATCTTCTTCTTATTTTCCTTTCATAGTCTACCCCTCTCTTTTGAGACCCAGGTGCTTGGAGATTTATCCCGGAATCATTGGAGACCATTCTCAAGTTCTCCCGTCACTCCTTCATTCCTTCTCTCCCCGAGTTACTCATTCTTGTCAGGTTGGCATCATTTGCGATGCCTCCACCCGGGGTGGCATGGACCCCACCCTACTCGGTCCCATCGTTCTACGGGTCACCATCACCATTCTACACAGCTCCTTTGTGGCTTCATGCTCCTTCTCTCTACGCATTCACTTCATCTCCTTCAATATCCATCTCGGGGTCTGGTTCGCCAGACATGAAGTCTTCCTCGGGTCTCTACAGGGGCCCTCCCCCTTCATTTCCGGGCACCCCATTTCCTTCATGGCATTCAGCATTTCCATCACTGGATCCACACGCATCGTCATCTTATCTGCATTTGTCTCCTCAGCCTCGACCTCCAGCTACCTCCTCTAGTGTGATTCAAACTGTTGGATCTAGTGGTCACCACTGTGAGTCGAATGGAGCCTTTTGAGAAGTGTCGTTGGGTAGTCTGATCGCTGATGGTTCATGCGCTGAGGACTGACAGCATGTCTCGTATCCCCGTCGCTTAGCAGCTTTCTCTGGGCATGTGTCATTGTCTACAGGGTTCACAGACAGCATTGCCGCATGTCACGTCACATCACCTGCATGCGTGCCACATGGATTCTAGATTGTACACCCTGGAGCCACTCATCACATGACATCGTAGCGTCTCGCATTTGTGTCGTTCGGGCGTGTCGGTGACGTTCAGTTCGTTCGTACTGGGTCAGGACAGATGCTGCCGGTCTAGGGTGTTGGCGTCATGCATTTTATTGGCCCTGACGACGATCTGTTTTTGCCTGATGTGTTGTTCATGCCTGCACTCGAGGTCAGTCTGTTGTGTGTCACTGTTGACATGGTGTGCCCTTGCCATGAGTGCCTTTGAGTGTACTCCCTAGTTCGACCACTGAGGAGTAGTAGAACACCTTATCTGACTTTAGATTTGGATTCCTTGGATTTGTCCATGTAGGATCGAGCTTTGAATTTCTCGATTTGAGTGAGTATTCAGAAAGTTAGCCTAGCCCGAAAATCGGGTGTTGGGCGGGTGGAATCTGGTACCCGCCATGGGTGGCGGGATATTCCACCGCCAGTGATCCGAGTTCATTCCTAATGGGCTCCAAATGCACCAGGGGCATGAATGAGGTAACCATAAGGACCTCCTTGACCAGGGTGAACCTCTCCTTGACTTATGGGCGAGGAAAGGCGCTTCAACAGGTCATCGTCAAAGCGCCTCCCGTTGCCTAGAGTGCAAGGCCAGGTGGGCGGCTCCACCAAGGGTTATTTTGACAGCCGTAGCAGGGGCTCTACTTCTCCATTTTGGGCGTGCTTGGATGCCTTGGAAATATTAGATTACAAGATATAAGGATTTGATGTAATCTCACTATGCTAACTAACAAAAACGTGTTTTGATTCAGTTCTTCTTAATGCGACGTGTTCTGCCCACTCATATCTGTGATCCTTGTGCTCCACACTCTTCACCATTGGTGTCCATTGGCTGCCCAAACACTGGTAGCGTGCATTAGTGAGAGCTAGGCATCCTTGAGGGTGCTTCCACACCCACTAGAGCCAACAAAGGGTTATGGACCTACATGCCTAGATGGATCCTAGCTCCTCATCTTTCACGCTATCGCTGCGCGCCATGGCAAAGACCGAGTAAGAGCGTCGGCGCCGTCTCCAAGTTTGATGGGAAGGGCTTCCCTTTGTCGAGGTGGCAGTTTGAGTTCTACTTCTATGACAAAGGCCTACTTGAGCTGGTGAACAGTAAAGAGACCGCCCCTCCGGATGCCGCGACGCCGGAGGAAGTGGACAAGTACAAGAAGTGCAACAAGAAGGCGCTTGCATTTTTGGTGTTAGCGCTAGCTCTGCCGCATCGTGCACTAATTCAATGATGCGCGAAGGCCGCGGAGGCCTGGAAGAAGCTCTACACCATCTATCAGTCCACCAACCTTGCTAACCAGCTCTTTGTCTTCAAGAGGCTCGTCACCCTCCGAGCCAACGAAGGCGACGACATCATGGAGATCCTACAGGAGATTGAGTTCCTCACTGCCGAGTACGTAGCTACCGGATGAAAGGTTGACCCTCAGCTGCAAGCCATGATCCTTCTTCTGGCCTTGCCGGACAGTTGGAGTCCCATGATCACCGTCGTAGGCGGCTGGTCCGCCGATGAGCTGACGTACTCAGCCACCGATGGTGGCTGAGTACGTCCGCAACAAATGGATGCAGAATGGTGGGAGAGAGAGCGGAGCAACGTCAAGTTCCACCTATGCCGTCCGCCCTCAAGGTGGAGGGGGAGGCAAGAAGGGGAAGGGTGCCAAGCAGGGCACCAAGAAAGGTTGACAACAAGGGGAGTGCTACAACTGTGGCAAACAGGGCCACTATGCACACAACTGCCCCAACAGGAAGTCGGACCAGCCGGAGAAGGCTGGAAAGAAGGACGATCTAGCAATGATGGCAAAGGAGTCCGCCGACTTGACAGATCCGGGAGTCTCCGTGATTGACTCCGGATCGGGCCGCCGCACACAATGCAACCAGGTGGCATTTGTCACCTATAGTGCCTCGGAGCGGCGCATGATAGTGGCCAACGGCAAAACGGAGTTGGTTGCCGATGAAGGCAGCGTCCGCATCGAGATGGATGTCGATGGGGAGGCTGTAACAAGCACAATTCATGGCGTGCTCCACATGCCCAACTTTGGGGAAAATCTGTTGTCAGTGAGCCGCCTCACCGACAAGGGGCTCAAGGTACTCTTCAACAAGAAGGAGGCCATCATTCGCAAGGAGGGGAACGGCCAGGTGTTTGCATGCGGAAAGCGAGAGGACGACTTGTACCTGCTCCGTGCAAAAATCCTTGGCAGCCGGATGGGGCCCGACGTCGCCCACCTTGCGAAGAAGGACGATGGAGACCGGGACATGTGGCACCGCCGCCTGTGTCACATCCCTCCCTCAACTATGAGGGACATGGCAAAGAAGGAAGTAGTGCGGGGTCTTGAGGTCAAGAGCCTCGACGCAGGCAAGAATTCCATGTGCGAGCCGTACGTGGTCGGCAAGGTGACACGGCAGCCGTTTGACGGCAAAGGGACGCGTGCATCGGCGAAGTTGGAGGTGGTACACACGGATGTGTGCAGACCGTTCGAGCCCTCCATTGGTGGGGTGCGCTACTTTGTCACCTTCATCGAAGACCACAGCTGCAAGCTCTACCTCTACATCATCAAGAGGAAAGGCGATGTCTTGTCGTGCATGCAGGAATTCGTGGCGGCTGTGGAGCGGCAAACAGAGTTAAATGTGAAGGCGTTCCAGAGTAACAATGGTGGCAAATACGAGGGCTGCTCGGCATGGATGAAGAGTAAGGGGATCACGTGGTAGAAAACTATGCCACACTCTCCGCAGCAGAACAACGTTGCCGAGAGGGCGAACCACACCATTCTCAACATGGTCCAGTCCATGTTGAGCAATTTCGGCCTCGAGCAGCGGTACTGGGGCGAAGCGGCACGGAAAGCGGCGTACATCATGAACCTGATGCCGACAAAGCCGCTAAAAGACGCGGAGTCCAAGGTGTGGAAGACACCACAAGAAGTGTGGACCGGGAGGAAGCCAACAGTGGCTCACCTCCGCACGTTTGGATGTGTTGCACATGTTGTTGTGCAGGCNGAGATCGTGAAGAGTCACGATGTCACGTTCGACGAGGATAGTCGTTGGACAGACAAGGAAGCGGATCTCTCCAAGCGGGGGGGGGTGGCTGCCACTCCTTGAGGGGGAGACGCAAGAGGACGCAAAAGAGGGTGACGTCCGAGCGCCTCCAGTTGGCGTGAACCATCCAGGAGATGGGGGAGCGGCTGATTTTCCTTTAGCCGAGTCGGACGATGAGTCCAAAGCGCCGGCAGCAGTGGAGCTGAACGAGGTGGGAAGTGAGCCCGCATCTCCACGGTCCCCAAGAGAGGGGGAGCAGGCCAGCGATGCGAGTGGCGCCGCGAGAGGACAGCAGCAGCAGCGGCAATAGCAGCAGCAGCCTCAACAGCAGCAGCCCCGGAGAAGCGGACGCGCAAGGAGGACGGCAAAATGGTACGATGCCGCGCAGGACACATGGACTGGATTTGCTCAAGCGTTCTTTGCGCAAGAGGAGCCCGAGACCGTCAAGGAGGCGTTGCAGCAGAAGGATGGTACTGAGTGGGAGGGAGCCATAAAATCTGAGCTCGCCTCCCACGAAGAGAACGGCACTTGGCAGACAGACCGGAGGGCGCAAAAATCATCGGCTCCAAGTGGATCTTCAAGAAGAAGCTCACCAAGGAGGGGAAGGTGGAGCAGTACAAAGCGCAGCTGGTGGCAAAGGGGTACGCCCAACGGAAGGGTGAACACTACACAGAAATTTTCACACCGGTGGCAAAGTTCGCCTCCATCCGCTCCATCCTCTTGGTGGCGGCGGCGTGGGACTACAAAGCTCACCAAATGGTCGTGAAACCCGTGTTCCTCAAGGGCGACCTAGACAAGGAGGTCCTCATGGAGGTGCCGGAGGGGGTAGGCGCACCACCAGGAAAAGATTGCCGGCTTCGTAAGGGACTCCACGGACTGAAGCAAGCGCCACTCATGTGGTACATGAAAATGGATGGCTTCATGGCCGAACTTGGCTTCAAGCACTGCGAAGCGGATCAAAGCGTGTACGTGCAGAAGCAGCCGGGGTTGCACCAGATCATGGTCCTTTAAGTGGATGACCTTATCCTCGTGTCATTGGACATGGAGGAGTTGGTGAACCTGAAGCGGTAGCTGGACGATCGGTTCAAAATGACGGACATGGACGAGCTCGAGTACTACCTCGGTGTCGCCATCAAGAGGGACCGTAAGGCACGCACACTTGAGATGGGACAGGCAAAGTATGTGCAAGAGGTGCTCCGCCACTACAACATGGAGGAGTGCAACCCCATCGGCACACCCATGACCACCACATGTGACCGAAGCTCGAGCATGGGACCGAGCACGAATGAGGAGAAGGAGGAGATGGCAGGTGTGCCATACCAGTCCACGGTGGGGAGCATCATGTATGCCATGGTGGTAACGTGGCCCAACCTGGTCTTCGCGGAGGGCCAAGTGAACCGCTATGTTGCTAACCCCGGGCCGCTGCATTGGCAAGCCGTGAAGCGGATCCTCTGCTATCTCAAGGCGACAAAACAGGCGTGGCTTGTGTTTGGAGGGAGAGCGCATGATGACTCCCTTGAGTTTGTCGGCTACTCGGATGCC
>SZWC01014891.1:26688-49415 GCA_023375785.1 Penium margaritaceum
GATATGGATATGGATATGGATATGGATATGGATATGAATATGGATATGGATATGGATATGGATATGGATATGGGTATGGGCATGGATATGGATATGGATATGGATATGGATATGGATGTGGATATGGATATGGATATGGAAATGGATGTAGATATGGATATGGATTTGGGTATTGATATGGACGTGCACATGGATATGGATATGGATATGGATATGGATATGGATATGGATATGGATATGGATATGGATATGGATATGGATATGGAATGGATATGGATATGGATATGGACATGGATAGATGTATATATATGGATATGGATATTGATATACTTATGGATATAGATATAGTTACATAACATTGGCGCACATTGGTAAACAACTATGTATACGGAATGGCATGGTTACTATGTAACCCGTTGTGCACTTTGTGTACAACATTGAAGCCTTGTTTGAGTTACCGTACTGCCGCGTAAATTCAGATAGTCATTTCAAACAACCGGGGCCAATTTTTGCACACTGGCTACAAGGCCCAAGAGGAATCATTGCCATGTTCCGCAACTTTTTTTTTTGTATTTTGTATCGACCGCCAATGACATGGCCGGTTTTTGGTTCGGAATGATACAAATGTATTGTACATGTTTCAATGCTGTATATTGTCGTGGGGAAGTTCGCGCCCGTCGCCACCACGACATTTTGTCACTACAAAAGGCCGGTTCTTGTCGATACAACGAGAAAGAACATATACACTTTGAGAGTCAAAAAAATCATTGTGATCTTCTGAGACCTGACACTGGTGGCTGGGATGGCAAAAAACATATACGATCGACGACGAATGATACAAATGTATTGTCCATGTTTCAAGGCTGTATTTTTTCGTGGGGAAGTTTGCGCCCGTCGCCACCACGACATTTTGTCACTACAAAAGTGACAAAATGACTTCGATCATGCGATCGACGACGAATGATCGAAGTCAGGAAAATCTGAAAGTTCTGACCTCTCTCGCCAAGAGCACAAAGCTACATCGACAGAGCGCACCTCCGCGAGCCTTGTCGGTGGCCCGCAGGTCAATGGCTCAAGCCCCGCACCCGTAAAACACGCACGATACAACCGACTACAGCTATCGTGGAGGGCCGATTCCAGTGGACGCGGTCTTGCCGCTCGCGCATGTATATATTTTCCTATTTGGGTTTTTACTATTTGGTTTTGAAATATTTGGTTTTTACTGTTTGGTTTTTACTATTGGGCTTTTTCTATTTGGTATTTATCATTTGGTTTTTACTTTTTTTTACTATTTGGCTTTTAATATTTGTTTTTTACAATTTGGTTTTTATATTTTTGGTTTTTACTATTTGATTTTTACTATTTTGCTTTTACTATTTGGTCTTTACTTGTAACGGGTCGAGTCTCCAGCTCCTGCTCTGAAGTCGTCATCGAAGTTCGCATAATGGCGTTCTTAGTCCGCGTCAAGGGTTTAGCCCCTTCGCAGGACTAAGGGGCAATCGTCATCAACAACCCAGAGTACGGAGACTCGAATATTTTGAATCTCAGGAGGCCCATTTCCGTTTTTCACCAAACCCCTCGTTTTGGGACCCAAAACAGGGGTTTTTACCTCGAAATCATGTGTTCGCACGAGTTATTTCGTTTATTTTATGTCGAAGTTCGACGTAAACCAACTTTGATTTATGTTTTGTCGTTCTGGCGCGAAATCGTTGCGTGCCAGGCACGCTGGCAATTTCGCGCCAGCACTCTCGACCTCACCCTCGCTCCCCCTATCTCTTGTCCTCGCTTGCTGGTTTACAAGGAGGGCGAGGTGGGGCAAGGGCACGAGGCCACGAGGCCTTGCCCTCGAGGCCCTCATGGCCCCTCAGCCATCGATCGGACTGAGGCCGCAATCGGCGGCTGGCGGCTGGCCGGCCGGTGGCCGGCCGGTCGCTTGGTCGACCGCCGGTCGTCTAGCCGGCCGGCAGCGAGCTAGCCGGTGGCCAGCGAAGTGCTGGCCGCCGGCCAGACCTCGCTGACGCGAGGGGTGGTGCGCAACCACCCCTCCCTTCACCGAGGAGGGAGAGCCGAACCGGCCCTCCCGCTACATTCCTCCCCACTTATTATGAACCGTCCCGGTTCATGAACAACAAGTAGGATTGTCAGAAAGTGAGTCATCAACATTGTGAAAAAAAATTAATAATTTCAATCACCAGCTAAACATGAACACGTGCATGGTACTTAGACCTAAGCTGTAGCTTGTAGGTCAACACGGCTAGCGGCCTCCCCCCTTTAGGCTGGAGCGTCCGCGCGACAACCATATTGGGCGTCCCCAACCTCCTATGGTCGCTGTCCATGAATGCTGCCCTATGGGAATGTTGTTCACTTTTTCCGCATTCAGGTGGTACCTCCTGCCACGCGTCGATCTGTGCGAGCTGCAAGCTCGCTCCAGTACCCGTTGACCACCCTTATGGGCAACCGAGATTCGGGCTCCGATGAATTATGTTCAGGTCCACAACCGGTCCAATGAACGAGGTACTCCCTGACAACGCGCGATCGAAGAGTACGCTCTCAGTGCTGGAGTATGCGAAGGACCTCGTGTTGGCCGTCGGCAGCCAAGACTATTGGTGGTGGCTGAACGGTTCCTTCTGTCGTGTATGGAGCCAGCAGGCTCACATGAAACACGTCATGTATCTTCATACTCGGCGGAAGTAGCAATCGGTATGCCACTGGCCCGATGTGTGCCACAATGGGAAACGGCCCAATCCACTTCGGTAGACGTTTTCTTGCCCCTGGTGACTTCAGCCGAAGGTTTTTAGTGCTAAGCAGCACTTTGTCACCAATGCCAAACGAGACCTCCTGACGACCTTTGTCGGCATATGCCTTTGTCGCTGCCGAGCTGCTTGAAGGTGACCCTTCGCCTCCTGTAACAAGGAGTCGATGCGCTCGGCAAAGGCTTGAGCGGAAGGAACCTGCCTCCTATACTCCCACTCTTCACCAATGAAGAGGGTACCACTGGATGCCGACCATTGTTCAACACGAATGGTGTAAACTGTGTGGACTCGTTCACCGAGTTGTTCATCGCAAACTCTGTCGGTGCTAGGAATTTGTCCCAATCATGCATGGCAGGGTCCACGTACATATGGAGCATCTGCTCCACAGTGTGATTCATGCGCTCTGTTTGTCTGTCAGTTTGAGGGTGAAATGCTATCGACATTTGTGACTCACTACCAAAGTATTCGTGCATCTTTTGCCAGAACTTACTAGCAAATTTTTCATCTCGATCAGAGATAATGCGCAACGGCAAGCCGTGGTACTTTACGACACCCTCAAAGAAGAGACGAGTAGTCTCCTCTGCGTTCACGTCAATGGTTGTAGGAATGAAGTGTGTCATCTTTGTCAAAAGATCCACAACCACTAGTATTGCATCGTGGCCACGGGCCGTGTCCGGAAGACCAGTAATGAAGTCCATGCTGACGCACTCCCATGGAGTCCCAGGAATGAGAAGTTGTTGGAGGATTCCAGCAGGCTTCTTGTTACTAGCCATATTCCAAAGACATGGGTCGCATGTCATGCAATACTTACGGACATCGACAATCCATCCTGGCCACCAATAGTGGTCCATGAGTGTCTGTACGGTCTTTCTGGGTCCCACATGACCTGCGACCAGCGGGTCGTGGAACTGGGAGATAACCTTTGCTCGAAGGTCTCCCGAGATTGGCACGACAACTTATTCTGCATGCTAGAAGATTCCTACGGCCTCCACCAAGCCGTACTAGTCCAGATTTTGAGAGTCTTGAAACCAAGAATCCACACCGTATCCCATCCGGAACCTGTTTACAAAACTGTTGTAATGGATAATCTCTCATGGTGGTTGCTGCAGAGGTGCAGGGGGATCTGGTGGTTGTACTATTGCTGTTGCAATGGCCATAAAACACCCACTGACCTCGGTTGTTGCTTTTATTTCCACAGGCTGTCGGCTTAGTGGATTGGCCACATTGATGCATCCTGGCCGATGTTCCAATGTGAACGAGAATCGACTCAGAAATTCGCTCCAACATGCCTGTCGTCTTCACAGGTTTGGTTGCATTTGGAAAAACACCAATGGATTATGGTCGGTCATGACCGTCACACCCCCTTCAGCACCCTCGAGGTAGCAACACTACATCTTGAACACCACTACAGCAAGGAGCTCTTGATCCCCAGTCGTGTACCGCATTTCCGCGGAGATGAGCTTTCGGCTCTCATACGCAACTGGGTGACCGTTTTGCATGAGGACGGCTCCGAGTCCTACTACCAACGCATCACATTGAACCTCCCACGGTTGCGATGGATCCGGAAGAGCTAGGACGGGCGTCATGGATAGAAGCTCTTTGACTTTCATAAATGTGTTCTCGCAATCAGGTGTCCATTCCCAATGAACGTCTTTTCGCGTGAGCCTGGTTAGCAGTACTACCAGGGTGGAACACCCTTGCATAAACCATCGAAAGTAGTTTACAAGGCCGAGGAAAGACCGAATCTACCCAACATTTTCAGGACGTGGCCAGTCCACAACGGCTTGGACCTTTCGTGGGTCGACACAGATGCCGTCCTTGCCGACGATGTGTCCAAGGTATTCGAGATCATCTTGTACAAACTTGCACTTGCTCACTTTTGCATAGAGCTTCTGTTCCCAAAGGATTGCGAGAACTTCGCGCAGATGTTCTATGTGCTCTTCCATTGATTTGGAAAAAACCAGGATGTCATGCAGGAAAACCAAGACAAACTGTCCGAGTTGCTTGGCGAACGTTCGGTTCATTTCTCCTTGGAAGGTTGTCGGGGCATTTGTAAGCTTGAAGCATAACACTCGGAACTGATAGTGTCCCATGTGCATTCGAAACGCGGTTTTGGACACATCATCTTCTGTGATGCGGATTTTATGGTACCCTTGAGAAAAATCCAAGGACGAAAATACTTTTGCGCCTTGGAGTTGGTCAAAAAGGTCCTCAATCCACGGTAAGGGGAATCGTTTTTTCACCGTCAGCTTGTTCAACACCCGATAATCCACGCACTTGCGCAAACCACCATCCTTTTTGTTCACAAAAAGGATCGGCGCACTGTACGGCGAGCTACTAGGCTCGATCCACCCCTTTACAAGGTACTCCTTGATTTGGCGTTCGGCCTCTCGCCTTTCTACTGGACTAAGGCGATACATGGGTCTGAACGAAGGAGTCACCTCCGGTTGCAGCGGAATCGTGTGGCCCATGTATCTTTCTGGTGGAAGCCCAGCCTGTGGGTCTTGGAATACATCCAAGAATTCCACCAATAGAGATCTTATCTCTTGTGGCATGTCTTCCGTCACGTTGTCCTCCACTTTCTGCAGGTGAGCCAAGAAGTATCAAATACCTTGTCAAATACGTCTCTTGACCTGCATTATAGACAAGCTGGCATGGACTTTGAGTTGGGTTGGTGATAATTCCGTACTTGGAATCAACGTAAAGAGGCGTTGTCCTTTTCAGAGGATCAAACGCTTTGATTCAAAGCACATTAGAGCCTTATTGTCACGGAGCCAGGGATCGCCTAGCACCACGTCAAATAGGTCAAGAAGGTTGAGTACCTTCAACGTGACACTCTCTGTATACCCTTGAATACAAATTTTTGTTTTACAAGTACCGATCACGGGATACCGTACGGTTGTCACCGACAACAACTGCGTCATTCGATGGCTCGTACTTCAGACCAACCTGTCGGGTAAAGCGAAGACTAACAAAAGAGTCGTCCCCTCCTGTGTTAGCAAGAACGTTCACGGGAGCACCAGTTAGGTGTCCTTTGAATTGCATCGTCATGTTGCCTCCACTCTTCCGAGTGAACAGACTCGACGACGGTAAGCTGAGTTTGTGATAAACACGGAATCTGTACGACGGGTGTCGCAACTCCCATGATTCACCCACTCGAGTCCACATCTTGTGGACACATGTGAATTCGGCTAACACCTTCCAGTCTTTAAAATTGACTGGGTCAAAATCGTCGACTAAAGGTACTGTGAACGTGATTGAACTCATTGCTTTGAGGGCGTTTGCTTCAATCACTGTGTCACACAACTCTTGCACAGTGGTTGGTGTCTCCACCACTAAGCATGTACTATCATGCATCTCGTCCAGAGATTCAAGGTTTAGTGGGCAATGTCGGTCAGCAAGAGTAGAATGCGGTTCAACAAGAGGAGAGAAGACAACAGAGAAATTTGAACTCATCAAAAACTCAAATTGTTCAACATCCTCATCTGAAAACATGAACCCACACTCGTGATCCAGTTTTACCCCTGAGTGGTCCCCACGGACGTTACTCAGGGGTGGGGAAAACCCGCCCCACGGCCCTGTCCGTTACCACGGCCGGGCCCATTGCCGCGACCGCGACCCTGTCCACGACCTTGTTCGCGGTCTCCTGCTGCACCATCCCCACGAGGTGCTGCTGCTGCAGCTAACGCTCCGGCCTCTTGTCCACCACCAGCAACCTCAGGGCACTGAGCCCTAAAGTGGCCCGACTGCATGTAGTTGTGGCAGAGCCCATCGCGGAAGGCTGCGTTACGACGCTCACGCGGCGCCTGCAGCTCGTCATTCTCACAGCTACACTTGTTGCTTGGGCCCTTGTGTCCACCAGCCTTCTTGGCTAGAGGGTTTGTAGGCTGCTTGCCCTTGACCTCGCCTCGCTGTCCAGTTGACCCACCAGTCCCTGCAGCGTCCACGCGCATGTCGCGGCCTTGTTTTGCACGCGCGTTCGGCCGTGCATCAGAGTAGTGCTTCGGGTTTGCCGAATACACTTCGCTCATGTAGTCGCGCAACGCCCTCCAGCTTGTCCAAGCTTGGTCAGTGGCTATCATGGTGGTCTTGTCCTTTAGCTTCTCACTGGCGAGACCATCACGCAAGTACTCCAGCAGCATGCACTCTGGGTGCTTGAACGTCTGAGTCCCATCGCCCTCGGTGAAGCTTTCGGCTTCCTCCACGAGTGCGGTGAACTCGCTCAAGTAGGATTCGAGCGAGCTTCCCAGCTCCCTGAAGTCCTTGATCTTGTGGAAGGCGTGCTGCGCCTCCTCACGTTGGGTGTACTTCTTACGCATGATCGTACAGAAGGCCTCCCACGACATGGGCTGCCACTGGAGGTGCGGCTGCTGCGCACTCCACTCCTTGACCACGTACTTGAAGAGTTTGTCTTCAAGTCGCATCGTGGCAAGGTCGCCCCACTAGCTGAGTGGAGCCTTGTGGACATGTAGAATGTGCTCCATGCGATTCAGCCAGTCGGTCAGCTTCACGTCCTTCCGGAAGATCTCCACACTGTGGAGGAAGGACGTGTTCATGACCGGCCCCAAAGTCGTCGAGGTAGGCAACTCGTCGCTACCACTGGTAATGGCATCCGCAGCTGCGACACGCTGCGCTTGCATCCGTACCTGGGTCAGGCTCTGCAATGCCTTGTCGAGGTCGTTGCATCGCCGGCTTGCCTCATCGGTGGCCAGGCACTGTAGCAAGCGATCACGGTCTAGGTCCATGATGCTCTGCCCGACGTGGGCCAGCAAGTTGGCAAACGCGAACTTGAGCTCTGATGTCGTCAGAGCATCGACGATAGCTTCTACGGCCTCGCGTTGTCCGTACACCCTTACCCACTGCAGGAGGGTACCGTTCGCGTACACGCCTCCAAGGAGTCCCACCTTTCGAAGGAGACTGTCGTCGGTGACAACATGCACGTGGGCGCTGCCTTGTCCCATTGCCACCACATCGTAGGAAGGGGAGTCCGCCCCCATTCCTCCGAGTGGTGACGTTTCTCCACCGTCGGTGGTGATCTTGAGTCGGCCTGCCACCTCAGCGGCAAACTCCGCAAGCCTACGACGGCCATCGTGAATTGCCTTCGCGGCGTCGTCGTCCGGCTCGTTGTCACGGGAACTTCCCGTGTGACTACTTTCAGCGCCTTCGCTGCTCTCGGCAGTCTCGCTGCCGTCGGCAGCTTTAGGTGATGAAACGGGCGCCTTATCCTTCTCGAGAGATCGGCTCGATTTCGCCGCACGATGATGGCGATGGTCGCCATCCTCGTCGCCTTCACCATCGTCGGCATTGTGCTCTTTGTTGGGGTCCTCCTCCGGAAGATCCTCCTTCATTGTGTCTTCCATCGCGTGGGGGTCGCCCACGTGCGTGTCGGCGTACTCGTCAAGCACTTTTGCGGCCTCCGCACGCTTCTCGGTGTCGCCGAGGTTGGCGTCGGTTGCCTTAGGCGACACGGTTGCCTTAGGCGGTACGATTGCCTTTGGGTTGGAAACCGTGCTCGTGGCGGCAGTTCCCAAAACTTGGAGTCCGCCGAGGACGTGTGGTGAGAACGTCACCACCTTGCCCTTGTTGGCCTTAGACGGTCTGGCACTTGCCATCTCATTGCTCGTGCAACTAGCACGTGAAGATCATTGTGAGGATCACCCCACAACGTTAAGGAGGAATCGCCTCCCACAAACTCCTTGCTCTCACGATCAGTGAGGCAATTATAAATTCATTTTTTATTTTCCTAGGCTGCCACGTCGGCACAAGGTTGTGGTTTTTGGAACTAGACTTCCTAAGCCGTGACTCACGGCGATTGGCAAGGACTAGTACCTAGAAAAACAAAAATTTACAAGACAATGAAATGAGGAGGAATGTGAGTGCCGCTCACAAAACAAAAGCAAAGAGTGACAAGGAGAATTCTAACAATTCCTACCAAGCCTTCCACTCTTTCTTCTACTTCTTGTCTTCCTCTTGTCTTCTTGTCTTCCTTCGTCTTCTCTTCACGCTCTTTGATGCCTCTCGCGTTCTTGGGCAATGTCTCCCTTGAGCCGACGGCGTTCGTGAGCCGCCAAAAATCTTCAAGGTGTCACCCTCATTCGTTTTAGGGTGCTCTCAGTCCGTGAGAGTCCCTAAGCTTGGGAAGGGGCGCTGTCCCAATTTTTGAATGAAAGGGCTTTGAAAGAGCCTTGAAAATGGGGAGAATTTTGTGGTTTTTTAAGATAAGAACTCCCCACCCCGTCCCACAAAAATCCTTCTAGCCCTCTGGAAGTGAAGAGAAGCTAGAAGGAAGAGTCTCCACCAAGTGAAGCTCTTTTGAAACTCTCTAACGTACTTTACGGTGCTTCAATCCGTGAGGTGTAGATGTCGTAGTCCCTTCTGGCATTTTTGTTGTTGCTTGTAGCTACTGGCGGCGTTTTATATGTGACGTAGCCGCCATTTCCATCGAACCCTTAGTCGCGAGGGTCGTCTGGCTCTGAGAACCACTGTAATGGGTCGAGTCTCCAGCTCCTGCTCTGAAGTCATCGTCGGAGTTCGCAGAATGGCGTTCTTAGTCTACGTCAAGGGTTTGCCCCCTTCGCAGGACTGAGGGGCAATCGTCATCAACGACCCAGAGCAGGGAGACTCGAATATTTCGAGTCTCTGGAGGCCCATTTCTGTTTTTAACCAAACCCCTGGTTTTGGGACCCAAACCGAGGGTTTTTACCTCAAAATCGTGTGTTCGCAAGAGTTATTTCGTTTATTTTATGTCAAAGTTTGTCGTAAACGAACTTCGATTTACGTTTTGCCGTTCAGGCGCGAAATCGTCGCCTACGAGGCACGCTGGAGATTTCTCGCCAGCTCTCTCGACCTCACCCTCGCTCCCCCTATCCCTCGTCCTCGCTTGCTGGTTTGCAAGGAGGGCGAGGGGGGGGCGAGGGCACGAGGCCACGAGGCCTCGCCCTCGAGGCCCTCGTGGCCCCTCAGCCGCACATTGGACTGAGGCCGCGATCGGCGGCTGGCGGCTGGCCGGCCGGTGGCCGGCCGGTCGCTTGGCCGGCCGCAGGCCGTCCAGCCGGCCGGCAGCGAGCTGGCCGCCGGCCAGCGAAGTGCTGGCCGCCGGCCAGCCCTCGCTGATGCGAGGGGTGGTGCGCAACCACCCCTCGCTTCAGCGAGGAGGGAGGGCCGAACCGGCCCTCCCGCTACAATACTATTTGGTTTTTACTATTTGGTTTTTACTTTTTGGCTTTTATTGTTTGGTTTTTACTATTTGATATTTACTATTTCATTTTTACTATTTGGTTTTTACAATTTGGTTCTTTTTATTTTGTTTTTACTATTTTGTTTTTACCATTTGGTCATTCTATTTGGTTATTACTATTTGGTTTTTAGTATTTGGTTTTTACTATTTGGTTATTACTACTTGGTTATTACTATTTGGTTTCTACTATTTCATTTTTACTATTTGGTTTTTACTACTTGGATTAACTTGGAATGGCGGAAACATGAGAAAATATGATACCATGAAGGAATCTTCATTCGCATTCATTTGTTCTCATCAACTTTCTTGGGCTCGTTGTCCCATGTTTCATCAAGTTCCACTACTTTTTGTATCGGTACAACCTATTGGTACACTTCATCATGTCGTTCCCAGTCATGTTGTTGCTTCGAGTCATTGTCCTCGTCTTCCTCATCAAAATGAAGGAGTATGTACCTCTTGAGGTCAGAGACCTCCTCCTCTCAGGAGTCATAGTTTTGGTCACCCTATGGAACATATTGTGACCTTGTCCCTCCTGTAATACCAGCTGCAACAAGGCCTACATCACTTGTACCAGGCACTGACCCTGTTGTAACACTTTTTGGTGTAGGACCTAACACTGTTGTATGAGTAGATGCAGCACCTGCTCTTGCTCATGGCCTTGCCTAGCCCCAACTTAAGCATAGAACACTTGTTCCTGTTGTGCATTCACCCATGCCAAACCTTCTTGCTTCTACTTCTCTTGCTTCCTAACCGACTCCAGTTGCTCCAGCTCTTCTTACCCCTGCACCTGCAGCTACCCCACAAGCCCCACACCCCCCATAAGCTTGCTCCATTTGTAGCTTCTCCACATGCACCCGCTTCCAATGCTTTGGCCCCGCCTATTGCAGCCCCCTTTGCTCATGTCCCACATGTGCCAGCCCCTGTGACTCTGTCCCTTTTGTCCTACTTGTTTCACAAATAATGTGTAGCTCAGGCATCTTTTTCTGCAATGGAGCAACACGATTTTGTAAAGACAAAGTACACCAATGATAATTTTCTTGTGTGTGACTATTTAAGGATGGCCTTTTCCCCTTAGATCGATGTTTTTGTTTGGTAAAAGTTTAGGTTTTGGGCTCAAACATTGACATATTTTTATATCAACGTGGCATGTTTTGCATGATTACGTGTCCTAAACAACTTGACAAAATGCATGCTTTCCTTTGTCACGAGGTCCTGTTATGGAAAAACGTGTTGCACATTGCGATGGACATTCAAGCAAGCACAATCATTTCAAAATGGATCTCAACCTACTTTGTCTTTACATCTCATCTCCTCGAGTCAATGCATGAAGGAACTTTATAAGTGAATGTGGTTTACCTCTTGGAGGATTAGTACATGCTCTATCCACTCATCTATTATTTCTTTGTATATATAGATTGGAACATGTCAATAACAATGGTGTGGCTCTAACCATGTTTAGGACCCAGACACGGAGGACAATTTATACGGCTTGTTGTTGTGAACGTCAAATTGAAAATGACCTCAAAGCTTTGAAATGTAATCTAGTTTTGCTACTCTACCATTGCATGTTGTAGTAGGGACAAGACAACAATAATATGTCATCTTTCCACGACATTGTGGTGATGATTTCTAGGAGCAAGAAAATAAGGAGCAACCTTGTAATAATCCTTTGAATGGGGGCAACGTAGTGATAATCCTCACATTGGGGGAAACAAACAAATAGATGGTCCTCCTAGAATGGTGGCAACTTGTAAGTCCGCCCTTGTATCTACCCATGAGACGGTATTACAATCTGAGATTCTTCTTGTTGGAGTGTTCAATTACTACGCTGGTTAAGTGCTCCGTAACAGTGCAGTTGCTATTGTAATCGGAGGACCGTGGAAGGAGTTACGGATTCTATCGTACCTTTTTCGGGTTCATTTTGGTTAAGAATCTTCCACAGTCTCAACTAGATATTTCTCTGGTATCGAGTCCCTTGGGATGCAAAAGGGCCTAGACTGTAAATAGTATGAAGGCATGTGCACGAGGTAACGCATGTCCTTTACCAACTCCTAGGGAGATGGCGGGCGACACACTACACAGTGTTGCATAGGCACACAGGGCAGGATGACCTGAACCTGCCTAGCCTATGTGCATCCAAGTTTGGAGAGAAACATCTACTGCATCATCTCCAACATGCACGAGGTGTGAAGCATAGATCTACGATCTTCATCAACCTGTGCAGCAGAATCAATGGTGGAGCAGGATAGCTTCTGGAGGATGCCACCTGATGAAGAAACTTCACCATGAAGCTGGATGAAGCTTCCTTCATCAGGAAGCTTCACCAAAGCTGATTCCAGAGGCGAGTAACATCGTAGAGCTGGAGGAAGCTTCCTTTGAAAGGAAGCTTCATACCTACTAAGCCAAGAGGTGACTGTTGCCACTACACACGAGGAAGCATCTCCTCCAAGGCGTTCAACTTGCCAAGGCCACGTGTATATATAGCAGTGGCTCTCATATCTCCAATATCTCCACATCTTCATATCCACAAATCCCCGTGGAGTTCACTCTCTAGTCAAACGCTCAGATCCATTTGGACAGCATCTTCCTGTTGTTCTTCCTGTATTTGGTCCTACAACAACTGCAGCATCTACAAGGCCTTGCAGGCCTTGTGTTTGTGTAAGGCTTCACGCCTTAGCATAGGATCGCCTCTGAACTGGAGACTGTTGGAGATCCCTCCTCAGCCCTTGTAAGTCTGGCACTTGTGTGCCAGCCTTGGAGGAGGTAATCAACTCTCTCAGACACAGAAACCTCGGTACTTCAAGAGTTTCAAACTTCAGCTTCTCTGTCATCATCATCTCCTTGGCTCCTGGAATGCCTACCACAAGGCCCAAGTCAAATCTCCGCTGGAGTTCGCTCTGAAGACCCCTATAAGACTAGCACTTTCGTGCCAGCCTGGGTTGAGGACGCCTAACTACCTGGAGGCCAGACTACCTTGAAGACGGTGGCAGTGCCAAAGTCCCTTGCGTCGACAGCCTTGAAGGCCTAGCAAGGATTGTCCCTTCAAGGATGCTAGGCAGCTCAGTGCTCTGTACATAGCTGTGTGACGACTGTTACTTGTACTTTGTATTTTGTACTATAAATCAAGAGATTACATTTTTTTCTTGTGTACATGCTGTCTTGCTGGGCACCAAGATCTATCTACAAGTAGCAAAGAACCTAGACATTGTTGCCACCACTTCCACTGTGCAAACTCTGACACTTCTCACGTTCCTGTATCACTTTTTCCAGTATCCAACAATGCTTTTCGCCTGCCACATAGGCATGTTGAGTTGACATGGACACGAGAGAGCTAAATGAACCAGTTGCAAACCTGCCAAGGGCTTTGTGGAATTAAAGAAATGTTTTTCAACTTTTGGTGGTCAATAAAGCCTTCATTTTCTAGTGAAGCCACTTGTGAGCTCCAAAATGGCTGATTTGATTGAAAGAAAAACGTTGAATCAGCGGTGAATTGGGGATTCAACCACTAAATTTTAGTGAGAGAAAAGATAACAAATATGTTTTAGTCAATGTGTTGGGTGCCAATGGTGGATTGTATTTTGCCAAAACATTCAGTTTTGAACCTGGAAATGCAAATGTTTGAACCAATGCGCACTACGCACCGGACCACATTGTCAAGTCGTAAAGCATCAAAGGGAACCCCATTGCCCTCACACTTGTCAGAAGGTTGTGAGTTTTTTTGACTCAAAACCTCCTCTACCTCATCTAGTCACATGGTTGCCCCCTCCAGCTCAAACTCTGCATGCACGTTCACTAGCATGCCGCACTGGTCACCTGCGCCATCCATTCTCCAAAGTGGAGCACCCACAATGTGCGAATTGGACACTTCAAGAATGGACCACATCTTGTTCCTAGTGCGCATGCGTTACTTGGGAGACAAAGCATACCAAACTCCTTGCACTAGGGTGGATTACAAGTTACATCCCTTAGTGGGTGATGACCGTGGTGCACTCACGCACGGAAAGCATGTGCCTTTAGCGCCATGCTCTCCTCCATATTTTGATGCTGACATAGTGCTGGTTTGCGGGTGGAATGAGGCTGCCATTCGTGCCAGGATGGCATCCAGGTTTAAGTCAATGCAGTCCATGACATCATTGTCTGCCAAGCCAAGTGACAAGGGCATGACTAAGGATCAAACTGGCACGGGCAACCTGGGAAAAAACTTCTCGACGATTGAGCGGGACTCTATGCTTGTCAAATTGGCGGTCGCCTTCATCGTAGAGTTTCATGGAACCAGCAGGTGCATGATGAAGCTGCACGGTAGCATTGCGCCATGCCTCAAAGGACTTTTGCATGATGGAGGACTTGACATGCATACAAGTTTGTTTGCACGTCGTGAATGTTGCTGCACAATGGAAGCATGCATATGGGCTCTCGGGTTAAAGTGGCAAACGCTTCAACCATCGCACAAGGCATATCGAGTTGTCTGCTGAATATGGGAGGAGATTTGTACTAAAACGTATGAGTAGGGGAAGTAGGAGGGCAAATCACTTCCATGGTTTGACGATGCAACCTAGCTTTTTGCACGTGAGAAGGCGTGTGGGGAGAATGTGCTGAGCAATGAAGCAGTGACGGTAGGGGCGTCGGGCGAGCCTATCGACTTAATAAGTGATGATGATGACATGGCCTGTCCAATGAAGCGCAAGCAGGTGTTGGAAAGGTATATCAACATTGTGGACATGATGGTTTACACTTCATCAAAAGTGGAGTCTGTGATCTTGGACAATGGTCCAAAGACTAGTTATGACATGGTAGTAAAGATGGTTGACAAGGATACTACCATCCATATACGTAATAAAATTTTTTATTTAGATGCCATGAAGGCTGACTTAGCTCTCTATGCAGATTCTGTGTACATTTTTGGTGAGCTTCATATGGAGGTTATTGATCGCTTACTCGGACGTGATCCAGGCACCCCACCCATGATTTTTTACAGAAGCCCACATGACCTCTACTTCCAAAGTGATGTTGCACTCGAAGTTTGCAACTTATGTTGATGGCGTTGGCAATGACGATGACACTGGCAACGGCAGTCAAGCAGGCTCAACATCACTCGAGACAGGTGATGCTCGTGTAGCTATGCATGAAGTTCTAGGTGCTCGTGGTGAGGAATTGGATGAAGATGTTGAGGAGGATGCGGAATATCCATACTGAAATAGATTTTTTGTTGAAATAATTTGTAATTGGATCAACTTTTAAAAATCTCTCACTCATTAATATACGACATGCTTTCATAGTGTGCCCACATTCCACTGGCAATCTAAGCTTGTTTTCCATGGATTGACATGTTTCCATGCTGACGTGCAATAATGAACATTTGTCTATTTGCATCATCATCTGCCCACCCTCCATCATATGTTTGTTTTCTACTCCGCCCCCGGCCACATCCATGATCTGTTTGTGTAAAAAAAAACATGACAACATAAGTCGTGGCTAGAATTTGATGTTGTAATTTGGTAGAGTGCGAAGAGTATGGCAACAAACTTTTAGTACCCCCTTTCTATCATGATGTACATGCTTGCATGCCACCGATTGAATAGTTATTGTGGATCCTGTAGCCAAGTCGCTCTTGAAATAAATTCGTTTAAATGGTACCTGCGCCCACGGTACGCCGGCATCAAACCATACTCTTTATGCAAAATCAGCATATGCTAATAACTTGTTCAAAGGTAGTGTAAAACCCACGCGACAATGAATCATTGAACATTTTTGCATCGTGTGCACTGCCTTCCCACCGGTTGCAACAAAACAAAACGGCATGTCTGGAGTGCATGGTGCTAGTATGTTTATGCTATTTGGCTGTCCTATTAGCAAATGCTCCACGATGTCTAGATGGAACAATCACGGGAACATGTGTGTCATATATAACCCTAACACAGTCGCGGAACCAAAGCAGATAGTCCATGCGGCCCACCCATGAAGCGTGGATGCGGCTACATCAAGTTGGAACCAGATGACTACATGCGTCAAAGAATTGATGGATGTGACGACCTCTTGTAGCACTCGACAGATGGTGGCAGGTCTCCTTCGAAACCTCTCCACGAAGTCATGGATGGACAGTCCATGTATGACACACTATAGCCAAATGAAGACAATTTCATCGACGGAGAGCCTGGTGTCCATCAACGATGTGTACCGGCGCATGATGTCGATGAGGGCGTACCACACATCACTGCTCATGCGCATCATGTTTTAGATCCACCATGAATATCTTGTAGCCACGCTAGTCCAGTTAGCACCCCGTCCAACATCGGCTGCCTGTTGACACGGTTGGTGACACGCCTTGCCACGTCAACGACTTCTTGAACGAGTACATGAAGTAAGAGATGCATTTGCAACGCTTGGCGGACAGCAAAGGACCGAGGTGACATACATATGCGGTCCATTGTGACTACAAACAATTGATGTGTCTAATGAAACCACGCGTGCACCCATTAATATCCAGCATGCACTTTCTGCCGACCAACGACTAGTTCAAACGACCATCTTCCGGACGTGACATGAAGCATGGCGACACGGTTAGCTAAAGGACGTTCAGCCGGCTGTACGGGTTCAAACTTGCATATGCCACACTGTCGATGAATTTCAGTGACGACCGCAAAGCGAGGGAAAAAACGGGAAAATGGCGGTTAAGCGATTTTTTGAAAAATATGACTAAATGCGGGAATGAATGTCATTTCTTTTTATATATGCGAGAACCATGGCCAGATCGTTGAATAATGAGAAAAGTTATTCAGGAACGCGACATGTGTCAGAGTGTTGTGAAGCACAATTGGCGGGACCAGCCCCTCCAGAAGTCCATCTCCGGTCGTGAGCCCCCATTGGTTGTCCACCCGGCACGGGCCTGCTTTGACCAGGTGGTCTTCAGTGTCACAGTTTCGAGCAGCCAAAGAATCTGATGTCGACAAATGAAAGTTGTTTACTCGACGTTTGTGATCTCAATGAGCGTAGAAGTATGGATTGAAAGGGTTTCGTGCAGCAATATCATTCCCATATATATCAATATATTCGCGAGTCGATTTCGTCTGATACGAAGAGCTCCGGAGGAAGGGGCGACAGGCCGCGCCGGCAGGCGGCAACTTCGGAGTTCCTCGATGGCGGCCGTCGTCGGTCTCTCTCGTCTGTACAGTGACGAAGCTCCGAAGCTGTCGCCATTTGCTCCACGGTGAGGACTGATCGCTTCATCCTTTGGCATGTCTCCCTCGTCCTTCCCCACATCACCTCCCCGCGGCATTATTCGGCGTCTGCTGCGACCTTCTACCCTCCGACGTGCTGGGCTTGAAAGAAGCTTCTCAGCTTCTTAGCCGCCAGCCGACGTCGGCCTTGTCCAATCGCAGCGGGCTCCGAGGTGCAGGCAACAGAACTGATGATGGCGAGTTAAAAAGTGCGTCGGCATGCAAACGTCTCCCAGTCTGATTTGTAGCATCCTCCGACGTCGGCGCTGGTGGTTCGGACCACTTATAAGTGCTAACTCCTCCAAGAGAAGGGCACAGTCCGGCGGAAGCACAACTGAAAAGCCGATGCGAACTGATGCAAGATGACAGCTTGATCTCGAAAAGCAAGTAGCCTGTTGCTCCAGACCTGAACGAACTGAATGAGGACGGCCCTCGGCAAATACAATCAGTCAATAAGTCAATCAATCGATCAGTGTGACGATCAGTCTCTCCGTAGCGCCAGAAGGCGCCCAACCATGTCAGTTTCACTCTGTGGCTCCCATTAGCTCTGTGGTTTTGTCGCCTGCTCCTTCCGTCACTCACCGCGGAAACCACACCACACCAAACGAAGCGCCATGCCGACCTTCGGCCACAACGTTGGGCATGAGCAGCTGCCACGACGGAGAGATCGGCACCGAAGCGCGGTCCAGCGCTTGCCCGACGTGGCTTCGTCCTCGTCGTGGTGCCTCTGCGCTGTCCTCGCTCTCGCTTTGCTCACCCGCCGCTGCTCTGCCTCGACCATGATTTCTGACGGTACGCATGATCGCCCCGTCGAGTTGAATTCAAGCATGCCGGGCGTTGCATTGCACGCATCAACTGTTGTCCTGCTACACCGTTGGATGAGCAGCAGCAGAGTGATGCCCGCCAACCGCAGCTGCTTCCACGGCGGTGCGTGCTGTGCGGGCCGCACAGGACGCACTTCCGTGAGCGGGACCTGTGCCCATCACCTGCTTCCATCAGTGAAGGGTCTACAGTGAGGTGTCTACAGGAGGGGTCTATATTGAGGGGTCTACAGTGAGGTGCCTACAGTCGGCGCTTGGGCTGCTTGAGAGGAAGACGTGAACTGCAGGACTCTGACGTGGCACAAGCTGACGTGGTTGGCAAGATCGGGGCCTGCCCCTGAGGCAATGGTGCGGGCAGCTTGCGTTGGCAGGATGCTGGAGTTGTAGCAGTCTGACATTGTTTCATATTCACTGGGTGGATAGCAGGTTGAGCTGGCATTGTCTCAGTTGCAGCAGATCGGGATCGCACATTCCTGATTGGCTGGAAAGCTGAGGCAAACAGAGTTTGAGTTGGTGCGGTGGGTTTTCCGGAAAACCCACCGCACCACCTCAAACTTGCTTCCTCTGATCACTTCCTTGGTTGGTCAAGACGAAGCTGGAGTGCGAGGAGCCATTGGAAAACTTTGGCGCGAACCCATTTGCTGAGGCTTACTCATGGCAATGATTCGCTTGTGCTGCTCGCTCGCATGACATGTGGTGGAGGCCCTGCAGTAGCTCCCGGTGACACTCGCTAATGTGGAAGGGATTGCTGCGTGGGGGAAGACACGAGATAGTCGGACTCGTTTTGCTGAGCGTTGCAACATTGCATGGGGCTCCTCTCTTGCTCCTAAATGTGCTGCCAGTGCATGCATGCATGCATTTGCTTTTGCTTTTGCTTTTGGGCGTGTGCAGTGGAGACTCTGCAGTCGCTGAAGCTGAGTGCGGCCAATGTGGAGGCGCTGTCGACATGGGGTGGCTCAGACGCTTGTGGCAGCAGCAGCAGTGCGCCGTGGACTGGCGTGGAATGCGCTACGTCCATGCGTGATCCCATGGTCATGGCCATCACTTCCTTGTGAGTTGCCACGCTTTGCCAGCCTTGCTCTATCGCTTAAAGAGAACGTGTTGGCGCCAGGGCTGTGGAAACATTTTGGTGTCTTGTGCTAGCAGAATGACGCTGCTGTTCATGCCATGCCTGTGCTCCTTTCGTGCTCGTTTGTACTGCCACCCTTGGGCCTCCTTCAAGTCGCATATGACGGAGGTCCAAGGCTACAAACGTAGCGTCAGTGGTGCAGAGGAATCCTCTGAACTTTCCGCTGCTGCAGCATGTTGTACCAGACGAAATGACTTTGTTGACCAAGTGCCATCCTGGTTTGCTTCTCAACACGTCATTTTTTTGCACAGTGTGGAGTGATTGGTCGAGCTGGCTGACCCACGAGGAGGTGCAGTGGTTGCATGCAGCATTTGGAACTGGTGCCAAGCCAAGCACCATGGGTTTGCACCAGGCAGACTGCTGGTCTCAAGGGTACCAGGGTCTCAAGGGTTACGACGAACCCGGAGCGTACTGCTCCCTTCTGCGATTGACTGCGGGAGTGGTTACCTTGAGAACCCTTTCTTCTTCTAATTCTGTGTGGGCTGTCTGACACCTCACGTTGCCAGCAGATTCTTGACCTCGCTGCACGTGCCCTTGTGTTGGGTTGTGTGCCTTTCTCTCGCAGGCGGATTCCAGACCTTGGTCTTGGAGGTTCCCTTCCACCCAGCTTGGGACGCTTGCAGGAGCTCTCCTTCTTGTACGTTGCCCTTTCCCCTGGCCCGTGAACTGCTCTGCATTCGGTGTGTACTTCCTTTTGCTGGTGCTTCTGCATGCCGACTTTCCTGCGTCCATCTCAGCTTGCACTCCCCACGATCCTTCACAAGAACCATACAACGGCAGACATGATTCTTTCCCGATTCGCACTGTAGACTGCCAAAATTGAGCCTCAGCATTGGCACAGGCTACACGTGCAGTTCTATGTCCCACGTGCAACTTCACAGGTGCTTGAACTTCTGTTCAAACACAACAGAGGCTCTTTTGATCAAGTCCCCTTAGCATCTCGTGAGAGTTTCCCAAGCCGCAGTCTCTTTTGCCGTTCCTCAACAAGAACGACAGCCAGAACTGAAGGGTGTTTCCACGATGTGAAGGGACATGCACTTCACATGCTTGCAGATGCGTCAGCACTGCACGCTCTCGCTGCACTCATGAGTCGATGCACGACATCATGCGCCTGTCGAATGATGATGTGTGAATTGCTGTGGTACTGGGCAGGGATATGAGTGGCAACAACCTCACTGGAACCATCCCCCCAGCGCTGTGGCGGCTGCCGCTGCTGCGCTCGCTGTGGCTCAGCCGTAACGACCTGCTGCTGTCGCAGAACTCTGTACCCAACGTCCGACTCCTGGACCTGAGGCTAGATGGAAACCCCACGTGCGAGCCATCCATCCCGGGCTGTGTGCCCTCCTCGTACAGCACAGGACCTCCCGCTGCCTCCCAGCCCCCCCCTCCTCCCACACCGCCGGCCACAACCACCTCTGCTTCCACCGGTCCTGCTCCTTGGACCCTTGTGGCTGTGGCGGCCGCGGCGGTGTTGGGCGCGTTCCTGCTGGGCGGCGCTGCTGTGTGCCTCGGCGTGTTCCTTTGGCAGCGCCATCGGCAACGCAAAGAGAGAGAAGAGGAGCAAGCGGGCAATGGGGAGTTTGATTCCGACGTCGAACGAGGCCAGCATTCGCCAGTCAAAGGCGGTGATGTGCCGGCGCCTCCCAGCGGCAAAACAGGTTTTGAATGCAGCAAAGTCAGCCAGCAAGAGGACAGCGAAAGCATTGTCGGGATGAGCGACGACGAGAATGGCAATGCTAGCAGCTATGGCCATCAGGAACCGGAAATGGCAGCTCTGGCGTGCATGCAGATCATGTCCAAAAAGGTTGCTCCAGCAAAGGGGTACCTACTGCATCAGTCAGAGGAGCAGATGCATAGTAAGGGAAGCAGCAGGAGTGGTGTTGCCTGCTGCATCAAGCCCACCGCAGTAGAGGACGACTTGTTGAGTGAAAGGGCTGGCCTAGTAGAGGATGCTGCTGCCGTGGATGCAGCTACTACAGCAGCTGCAGAGGCTGCTGCTGCAGCAGCTGCAGCTTCTGTCGGCAAGAAGAGTGGAAGATTAGAAGAGTGTGAAGAGAGCAAGTTCGAGTCGAGGCAAGGAGAAGAAGAAGCAGCAGCTCAAGTAGCAGGGGACGCTGTAGTGCAGCATGGGCATGAGGGCGAGGGAGAAGGGAATGAAGTGATGCAGCAGGAGAGTGATGAGCGGCCAGCAGAGGGCGTTGTGACTGTGTTCACTCGACAGCAGCTGAAGGAGGCAACACAGTCGTTCAGCCGCGATGTGGTCATCGGGTCGGGAGGGTTTGGCACGGTGTATCGAGGAGAGATCGGCGGAAGGGCAGTGGCAGTGAAGGTGTTGGACGAGGAGGGCACTCAGGGCGAACGCGAATTCGAGTCAGAGGTGCGTGGACTTTTGTTTCCTCCTTGTCTTTCCTTTCTTTGCGTATTGTGTTGTAATTGAAGAGTCCTACTAAATGTTGTGAATCCCATTTGGCGGAGGGACGGTGGTGAGGGAAGAGCATGCAGGGTGAGCGCAAATTCCAGTCAGAGGTGGGCGCTACACCCTACCTTGTTTGTGCCCCTGTCACGCTGTGCAAACGTGTCAGGCTGTGCAAACGTGTCAGCATGCACATTTGCACTCTACCTGGGAAGCGGTGGTGCATGTGAGGATTATGCTAGTGGATTGCGCTCTGTGGAAAGTGTCCCACTCTGACTCTACGCTTGCCAAGATGACATCCTGTGAGCAGCTGCTGATGGGGATTATGAGTGTGTTTTTGGTGCAGGGGTTTCTTCTGATGTGTCTGACATGTTCTCGCTATTGCGTTGGGCGGCTTTGGCTGTGTGCACAGGTTGCCATGCTGAGCGAGCTGCGGTCGCCTCAGTTAGTGTCGTTGGTGGGCTACTGCCGAGACGCACGCCACGGCCGCATGATGCTCGTCTACGAGTTCATGGCAAACGGAAGCCTGGAGGACGTGCTGCACCACAAAGGTGACATACGGCATGCCTGGGCTGTTTCTGGAATGCATGTCCATGCACAGTTGCGTTTGTTGGCATTGCCATCATGAATGCATCGGCACCGACCCGTTGGCAACGAGTTCTTGCATCTGGATGAAGGCAACATTGTCACATGCAGCCTTCCAATCAGCGAGCATGGGTGTGATCTGAAGTCATGTTGCAGGTGCGCCAGCGCAAGGCTGCTTGCCCTGATTGCCCGCCAGGCTGCTTGGCACTTTGCATGCGCGCCCGCTATGATGAACATCCACGCTGTCCTCTTGTTTCCATACCATTGTCCATCTGCAGACCGCTTTGAGGCACACTACAAGCGACCCGCGCCGTTCCTAGACTGGAGAGCGCGCATGCAGATTGCACTGGACGCCGCCATGGGGCTGGTGTACTTGCACGAGGTGTCGGCGTCGCCAGGCGGCATCATCCACCGCGACCTCAAGAGCAGCAACGTGCTGCTGGACGACAACCTGCGCGCACACATTGCCGATTTTGGGCTGGCTCGCTCGGGTCCCACGGGGGAGAAGCGATGGGTGTCGACGAGAATCCTGGGGACCACTGGCTACCTTGCTCCAGAGTAAGCTTCTCTCTCCT